>JAAAKE020121973.1:0-15341 GCA_010014785.2 Anisolabis maritima
CTCCCCGCCCGGGATGCGAACACCGATCTCCTGTGCAGAACGGCGACACCCTACCGACTACTCCACAGAGCCCTCTAATTAAATTAAATTTAAGTTAGTGAATAAAATATTAAATCGTCGTTTTCCATCAGCAGATTTTACAAAAAATATATAATATTTATCTTCAATGCAACTCTAGTATTTTAATTATATTTTTTCTCTTTCTAATTTAAATGCAGATTTTACATTTTAATACTTTATACATATTCTCTAATCGGAACTAATTCCTTAATAATTACCTTTCGCTAGGTGGAATTCATATATGAGGGAAAGAGGGAATTATTTAATCCGGATTGAATTCATATTTTCAAGTTTTGAAGTCAATTGCTAGCTGATTCCGCACAAATGAACATAACTTAACAACGGTCAAGCTTTATTCCATCCGGCCATAGTAAACAGACTCCATCTCATAATTGGAGGGATTATTCCTTCAGGAAACCCCGCTAGAAAGGGATTAAGTGAAACTGCTCCCTCTCCCGCTCTCTCGCCTGGTATGGATTAATAGTATCCTTGGGATGGAATTCTGTCATTAATTGAGTTAATTTGCTGCCGGAAGGTTTGATAACAAGATGCAAGAGAAGCAAAGAATAACTTTAAACCAAACTCTTAAAAAAATATATATATATATATTATCCTTTGCTTGATCTCAACAATCAACGCGGACCAACCCGGGAAAACATTATTCCACATACAACCAACCGCCGAAACCTTCCAGAACATATATATATATAAGATCATTAAAATTAAAAACTCATTAAAATAGTATATAATATTGTTAAGAAGGTGTTTAATTACTATCTAGAATCCTTATTTTATATTCCGTCATAGTTAAACAAGCGCAAAATAAACTGAACTAAGTACTCCTTGGTTTAAATTTCCCAACTTACTATGAGATTAGACTTGACCATTTGTCCAAGCTATTATTATAGGATGAGATAGATTAAAAGGGTTCTTATCCTTTAACAATAGCTTAGAAAAGGGACCAACCAACATGAGGGGAAGAAGGAGACTAATGTGGTCAACAAGGAGAGCGGCTTATTTCTATAGTTTTTTAAATTTTTCTCGGGAGAACAATGGATTAATGATTAATTTTTGACAATATTAATTTGCAGGCGATCCAAAGAGAATTTAATCTATTTTTAGGATTTTTATTTGATAAATATTTTTACACTAAAAAGCATTTTCATTAATGTGAAATTTAGCTGAAAACATTGAGCATTGTTTGTGAGAACAACACAGGCGAATCAAAACATTTTCACCTAACAAGGACCGTTGTAACCACCCATTATGTACGTAAAGCTCGAGGCACAATAGGCTTGGTCGGGCTACATCCCATCGGGCTACAAAAACTCCATGGACCATTTTCATCTATTTCCTATTTGTTATAATATATCAGTATTCAACAATCCACCCCGATTCGACCCTTTTTTGTGCTATCACTGCTTGGCTCTTAAACACTACAATGAATCTTTGGAATGCATGCGATCTCTCTTCATCATATTTCTATTATATTTTCTATTATGTTTTGGATTAATTAAAATTGTTATTAAACTAAATATGTTGCGATTCTAAAAGAGAAAATATATTATTTAGTGAATTCTGTAAAACAAAAAAAAAAATCTTAAATTAATAGAATTTTTAAAATATTTATTAAACTCTACTTAGGAAAGATTGATAATCATATTTTGATAATTAATAGCATATTACGAGTATCTCCTTCTAAACTATTAGCAACTGTCTTGTATTATATATTCTAGTACTATATATTTTGATGAAAACTATGTATATTTCAGTATATAAGGTATTATCTATTGCTCGTACATATCTAACTTCGGGAAACAAATTTCAATTGATAGAGGATAATTAATAGGAAAATGAATTTAATCTGATACATCTCATATTTAGTCGAACATGCTAAAATATTTCCATTTTCTGTTTTAATGACATAGGCATGGATCATTATTTTACCTATCAATAAAATATGATAGAAACATTTCCAAAATTTGTGAAAAAAGAGGAGAGAACAGATGACCAAATGATTTTTTAAAATTATTACCTATTATAATTTAACGCTAAAGCCAGGAAGCGTCTTTTTAATTGAACGCAAACTTGTTATTAGTGATATAGATAATCTTTTTAGTCATTTTAAACTGGCATAAGTTTAACTTTATGATACAATATATGTTTTTTTTTATATTACCCTACGAAAGATATTGTGTTCAAGTGTTTTCGCATTTCCACTCAATTTCGCATCGTGTCATAGTTAACCAAATAACCAAGTCGAGTGGTGGGAGCAAGCGGACCTGTAGAGACTGTAAAGGGGCTATGACTTTAAAAAGAGATCCGGCTAATAACTACTTATTTAATACATTATAAACAAAAACTCGTGAAATAAAAAAAAATCAAATTAAAAATTTATTTTTCTATTAATAAATTTTTTCAAAATTTAATAAATTAGTTTTAAAACTTTTTTATTTATGCATTCATAATACATAAATGACTTAAAATGTTTAAAAGAGCGCTGTTAAGAAGATGATACATTTTCCCAACCGCTTCCCTCTTTCTCTCTCGATTAAATGTTTTATCTCAACCAAAAAAAGGAGAAACAGCCAAAAAGGCGCCACTCCATACTTTTGCCAGAAAAGTTGGGAAAAAATTACTTCACTTACCGTATTTTTATTTAACTTTTTATGTCACCAATTATAAAATCGAATGATATTTTATTTAAGTGAAAATATTTTCTCTTTTATAACTTTTGGCTTCTCTGCTATTTGTGAATATATTAATCCTTTTCGTGAAATTTTAATAACTATTCTCAAAATTATTCCTTATAGAAAGAATATAATCATTTTATTACAAATCTGAAGGACTTTTAAAATTTCTATTTTTGAGTCATACTATATTTATTTTCAAATAAGGCCAGAAGGAAAAAAATTATTTTTAGATTAGTATTTTTAAGAGTTCATGTATATTTTTATTTATATTCGAAACCACAAATGTGAATTTTAATCCAATTTTAAAAAAATACTTTTTTTATTTTTTAAATTGATAGCATTGAATCTACTATTTTTATTATTAAATTATTAATTCGAAACGATAAATATGGTTTTGATCCATTCTAAATAGTTTAGGGTTTATATTTTTCTTTAAATTTTATTTAAAAACTACTAAGTTTTCGATTATATTTTTTTTTTTTAATAATAAATTCAATAAATTTTTCTTGAGGATCGATCGATATATGAAATATATATATATATATATTAACATTTGAAATTTACATAAAATTTCTTCTAAGTAAAAGTATTTATAAGTCGGAAAAACATTAGTTAAGACAGACAATATGGAATAAATTTAAAAGGACTGAACAAAAAAGTTGTTTCATCTCATTAGTTGAAATTAACCTTAAGGTCTGGTATATATGAGTTGATTTAACTTTTGCAATTTACTTAAAAAAGGAGAGACAACTAAATTTGTATCTTACAAATATAAGATTATGATTATCTAAATCTAAATCTTTATTAAATAATCTTGAAGTAAATCTTAATTCTTTCCACATTTAGTTCTTCACTTTCAAAATTGCAAAAGTTAAATCAACTTATACATTTAACCCCTTTAGACTAGTTTCATGAAACAGATTGGTAAAAATATATACTCATAGATCCTGTACATTCTGTGTAAAATGATGGACCACTTCCCTTCAATTGAACGTAATTGTACGTAGATATGTAGAAAGGAACCAACCCTCATTTTGGATTTTAAATTTTATATGCCACTAAACTCTTCCATTGCAGAAAAAATCCAAATCTCTCAAGAATATATCTTCAGAAAAAAAATTAAAAATAGCCTTCAAAATTTTATTTTTTCCTAAATTTTTTTAGCATAGTTCTTTTCTACTTATCTTCTGTTCCTTCCAATTAGACTATTTATTAACACAACCGCTTCCGAAAAGTTTTTTATATACAATAGTTTCAAATGCAAAATTGCATTTCAAATTTTTGTAATCTCACGTATATATATAATTATTTTGTGAATATATTTTTTGCTGGAGGATAAAGCAGCCCATGTGCCCTGGGAATCGAACCCAGGATCTCCAGCCTATCCGGTGTGTCTATATATATATGTACTAGCTTTGCTTAGCGACGGGCTTAGATAACGTAGTTGATTAACGAGGAGAGAAATTGTTGTAATTTTAATAGAGAAGGCAGGTTCAGCAAATAGGCAGCCCAATAAAAGCTCAAAATTGAGACATTCCGAACAAGATTTAATAGTTCATATTCAGTCCAATTTGATTGTTGTATTCATGCTCAAAGGTGGTTAGCTTGAATTTGGAATACATATAACAATGTATACATATAAGAGCGATGATATTCATTTCTTTTATGGTTCAGCCTCATCTCCATGCTTGCTCCTCGTTTTTGCTTTTCATCTCAAATAAATCATATAAATGATATTACCAAATAGACTATAGAAAGTGCTAGTTTTTATTAGATAGTATCCAAGTAGCCTTTTAAGCAAAAGATCTTTGTAAAGATTTTACATTAAATTCCTAAATAAAAAAAAAAAAAAAAAAAATTTTCTCAAATAAAATTTGTATTTCATTTGAATAGGATATTATTTTAAAAATTTTAATATGATATAGGTATTTTCTAATTAAATAATAGCCAATTCAGAATACATTTAATAATCTATATCTATAAGGCAATTGTATATTTTAATTTATAATTTAATTATTGGAATTTTTAAGTAAAAAAGTTAGTGAAATTTGTTTCTAATGTTTGGAGTTTAAAGGTTAAAACCTCGTTTTAGACTCATTTATTTGTTATTCTCTAATTTCAGAGGGAGAATCATTATTTTGGTGAGCTTGAGTGATCAGCCTAATGAGCAGATAGATATGAGTTCCAACCACACAGACATTCACATAGACGAATTACAAGGTGGAGATATTTGTATCTATCTATATGCATTTTAATTAATAATCATACTGTTCTGGAATTAAAAAGAAAAAATCCTGACATACATTTAATTAGCATTTTTTAATTAAAATACTTGCAACGTAAAAAGAGATGATAAATGTATAAAAAAATAATTGGATTTATAGCCAATGTATCGAGAACAGAAAAAAGAGACTAAGAATACAAAAATAAAATTGCTGTGTGATTTTATTGCTTGATCCTTGGATCGGATGTAAATCAAATTTATATCCCCGACGATCCAAAAGAAGAGAGGATAGGGGTCATCAATATGAAATCTCTTCACTGATAGTCTATTTTCATGAATAACTTCTTTATTGACTTACAATCGAGTTGAGAAGGATCAGAAAATTCAACTTTTTTTATTATCACACTTCTAATATTTAATTTCCGCCACAAATCAGTTTTTTAATTGGATTATGAACTTAAAAAAAACAAAAGTACAATTGAGGAAATAAGAACTCAATTTTTAAAATCTAAGGAAAAATAAATACCAGTTTTTTTTTTTTTTTTTTTTTTTTTTTTTTTTTTTTTTTTTTCATTTATTTTCCCCATTTAGCCAGAGTCATTGAGTTTAAATCCACAATACAAAATTAGTGATCAGTTTTTTATACCTTATATCTTGATTTATTAAAAATAATGCCCAATGTTTAAATGTTTATTTTGCTCTTTGATTTCTTTATATAGATATCATATATATTTAAAGAAACCTGATAAAAGATACAGATAAAAATTTTTTGGGTTTTGAAGAATATTATTTCTTAGACAACTTAGACCAAAAGAACTTTCATATAATTCTATTTTTTAAATTTATTTTTGATATTATTATATTATTATCCAAACATACATATTTATAATATTTATTTTTATTAGACTTCCTGATAATCAAAACCCACATTTGATGACGAACTATGGCTTAACGATTTTTAATTTTATGCTTAAAAACAACTTATTGTGCAAGAATTAAATATTCAATTTAAACGAGATTAAATAAATGCTGAATTTAAATTAGTATAGAGGACAACCAATCATTTTTCCGAGGCTTAGATTCTTTACTTTTTCTATAATTTTGTAATCAAACCACTCCTTTTATATATATTTATGAGAAGTTCCCAGATTTAGCTCTTTTTATTTATCAATAAAAAATTTTTTTTAAAGGAAAATTGAATTTTTTTAGATCAGAAAGATTAATTAAATCTTTGTTTTTAATAGGCAAAAAAATCATAATATTTGCAGTGTTCACCAAAATCAAAAAATATTAAAAAAGTACAATTATTTTTCAATAATAAATAATTAATAAATTTTTGAGTTTTATAAGATTTAATCAAAGATATTTTAATAGAGACTCCTGTAAAGTAAATCTACCTTTTCTAATGAGCTTGTTGCCAAATTTTAGTTAACTCCAAAATTAAAATATTTTCATATAGTTGTACTTCCTTCTGATTAAAATTTTTAATTAAATTTTTTTTAGATTGTAGAAGGAATATTCAATATATTTACATTTCATTTTTTTATAATTTTCATAGCACCAGTCCCTTGGAGCAGAGACTAGACTCTCGATTCATGATATAAGTTGGCTTCTTATTTTGAACAATATCATTTAAATGTGAACGGATAAATGGTTGTACTTAATAATAAACTGATAGATTTGATATCTATACCAATAAGAGAAATTTTTTTTCAATTTTTTTTCAATATGGTTCTAAAGGTTCGATGGAAATTTTTTTGTACGAGTTATGAGCCCATATTCAAAAATAGCGTTTATACTAATATTTCCTTAAACTTCGACATGAATAATTGGTTAGGTTCTTTCAACGGTAGAGAACAATGACTGCATTTTCTAATGCCAGGACATTATTTTACTTTTGAAAAGGCTAAAAATATATAGATTTTTTAAATGAAAGAGATAGAGATAGACTTTTAATTTTTTTTTTCTATAGAAATTTTTTCATTTGATTTAAACATCTATTGAGTTCACTTCTAATTATATTAGAATTATAGGGACATTTTATTTTGTTCATATAGCAAATAATTTAATTTTATACATCAAACAACTTTGATTGCAATTTGAAAGATATCTAGTACCTTAAAGGTATGATTAACTTTAAGATTCAAGTTTGTTTATCAAAGCGCTGTAGAGAATCAAGTTATGTGGTATATTTTTTAAACCTTATTCCCTAAAAATATTTGTGAATTTTTCTCATTTAAAAAGTTTATTTAAGTTCTTTCAACAAATTTTCTCTCTTTGTTTGAAATCATATTTTTAATTTACTCAAAAAAAAAAAAAAAAAAAAGTTAAAGAATTAAAGTTGTGAATATTAGATTTGTTTATTTTATGTCTTTTACTCAACTCGTCTATTAATTGTGCAAATTGCTGTTTTAATTACTCCCCTTTTTCTTTAATTTCTCTTGTTTTATTGATATCATTGAGATTTTGTCTTTTGACATCAATAATAACAATAATAATTTAAGGATGAAATGGAGTGGAAATAGATCTAAATATGTTTCGACGTTGAAATGTCGTAAATTTCCTCTTTCAAACTAAGCCTGTTTCCTTCTGCTGCTCTCTCTAAACACATTTTCTAAAGATCAGCCCCTTGGGGGTAGAACACACCTCCACCGTCCGTATATATAGCCTGAGCAGTGAGTGAACGAGGGAATGACATATAAATGCAAAATCGATGTCTCTCTCTCTTTCCTTGATACTTTATCGTCAAATTCAAATCACATTATATAGTTAAAGAGGGAGTGAGGAGAGGATGCTGGAATAAAAAAAAATTAATTTTCTCACTAAACATGAAAATACTTTTTTCTTGAATCTTTAAAAGTTTATCTGATTCTTATTAAATTAATCACAAATTAAATTTGAATTAAAATAAACTTAAAAAAAAAAGTGTAATGTACTAACGATTATTATAAAAAATCTGGTATGACGGCCGCACATTACACAATTTCCCTAAGTTAAGAAAAATTGTGTAATGTGCTATAACACCAGATATTGTGCGTCGGGTGTTCTAGGTAGCCGGTTATTATATTAGCCTTTATTTTTATTATTATTAAAAAAATTAAATTAAATTTCATTTATTATCAAACATATCTTCCCCCCTTCCCGTGGCCGAGAGTTTAAAGATATTGACATTGTTAATTATATCGTTAATATATTGTATATTATATATCGTTTAAGTCTATATGGCCTCAAATGCGGAGTACCCTTAAAAAAATTAGCATACAGGATTTTAAATTATTTATATTTTGTTACCATGACAACGAGTTGTCGTATCTTTTCTTTGGGAGTTCGATTTTATAATCCTAAATTAGGGACCCCATTTTTGATGTGAAAATGATTAATACACCTTAAACATTATCTAGTTCATTTTATGTACTTTAATCAAAATCTCTAGAATAATTTAAGAGAAAATCACAAAAAACTTAAAAACGTAAAGTGGGTCCCAAACAATAAGGGGACAATAAAGATCATCTAATAGTATTAAATAATTGCTTTATGAATTTTAATCAAATAAAGTGAATTTTGAAAAAATCGAAAAAAACTAAAAAAGTACAGTAAAGTACTAGTATTCTTTGGCCAATTGTATTCAAAAGCTTCGAGGTTCATGGAATGAGAGAGTACCTAACTTAAATTTACAATTTCAGCCTCGAAAATTTTCTCGTTTTTGGAAATTAATAGTTAATACACAAACAGACCATTTTGTGAGACCTATTTTTTCTACTCAGGAGGCCTATTGAAATTTCGACATAAATTTTTTTTTTTTTTGGGCTTGCACTTTCTCACTAAATATTACATATAAATAGATAAGTATTATACTAGTAATGAAGGTTTTGAATCATAAAAAGACCAAATAATTATCAAAAATTTTATTTTTTATAATCTTACATGGTAACATCATGGTTCATAAATTGTTGGTTTTTTCTTGCCCTTAAGCCCAAATCACTTTTGGATTTTTCGCTTAAATGCAACAGATCTACTCTAAAGTGCTTAATTTCAAAATTAATTATAAATTAACATGTGGAGCAATTATTCAAAAAATCCATTAGTCAGTTGATCCTCTGGATTGTCTACCTTCCATCAACCAAAAAAAAAAAAAAAAAAAACCATGATATTTGAAGTAACGTAACTAACACCCCATTAATCTGGAGTGTTTTTGTTTCATTCTTATAAAATAAACTTACTTTAAGGTTAAAGTCATACTTAAGGCCTAATTTATTTAAAAATAATTTCCATACTTTAACTAAAATTTTATCTAACTTCTTTTTCTCTTTGCAGGATTATTTCCTTCTTTAATTCTTCCTCTCAAATCTGGCCAAGAGAGATCTCGATCACATTCTGCTCACTGCTCTCATACATTGTACAATTCTATTAAAATGGTGAGTTCCTAATAAATATAATTATATTAATAAGAGCGGTATTTGTATGCAAATTCATATACTTTTGTAAAGTTTTTCAACAAAAATGATTGAATATCTTTACGAATTCATTTATATACGAATTATAATTTAATCCTGTTTGGATATTTAATGCAAATTGACATGTATATTAGAAACTGACCATCTCTATGCTCGAAATTATTTTTTTTGTAAATTTTTTTTTTTTTAACTGAGGCTTCGACTACAAGCCATAACCTTAAATGTATTTTTTTAATTTTCTTAGAAATCATTGGGACGAATTATTTTCTAAATGGGGTTGGTAATTACTTATATTAGAAGGAATTTTATGGATATGAATTTCTTAAAAAGGCGAGGGAGACAATTAGCCTGTTCTTCAGATTACATACAGTAATTCCATATTCTATCACATTTTGAACACTTATTTTTTGCATAATCACATTTATTTATAGCTATATTCATTTATTTTCATTTATTTAATATGAATAGGAAAGTAAAATAACACCTCTCTTTCCATATATCGATTTCAAATATAATCCCGATAATCTCACTGATTTTATCTTTTTATAACAAACTAATTCTTTAATTTCAAAACAAAACACCTTCGAAACAACAATAACATCAATATATCAAATTTCATATATATATTTTTAAGTCTCTTCGACTTCTGAGGCCATATAGACATATGATACATGATCTCTATAAAATAAATATATAAATAAAACAAATTACAAAATTTAACAATATACAAATGTATATATACATGATACATGAATATATTTATTTAGACTTGGTATCTAATTGGTTTAAATAAATTTTCATCGGACTGCCCGGGATTCGAAGCTATACCCCTTGGCTTTTAAGATTATCAATATTGAATAGTTCAATATCTTTAACCTCTCGGCCACAGAGGGATATATATATATACCATCTTCAAAGCAAAATCCCTGGCCTTGAAGATGATTGCATACATAGCCGAAACGTCGCTCTAGGGTGTTTTTTTTTTTTTTAAAGGAAAATAAATAAAAAAAGCTACCACGCTCTTTCATCTTTACCTTTATTACATATAAATCTTCAGCTATCTACCTCCTGGTAATTAATATATTGTATTTCGTTTAAACTCAATATGGCCCTAGATGCCTAAGAAACTTAAAAAAAAAAAAACAGGAATGAAAAATATTTATATATTTTGTAACCATGACACTTGCTTTTCTGTGAAATTCTTAAATGCCTAATTTGAGAGCACAACACTAGTTTGAAAAAATTAAAACACATTGAGATTATTGGAATTATATTTGAAATTGATATATGGAAAAAAGAGATGTTATTTTACCTTCCTACTCAAATAAATGAAAATAGATGAATATAGCTATAAATATAGGTGATTATGAAAAAAAAACATTTTGTATTCATTTCTCAATTGTATCATGACAATGCTTAAAATTATTATTTATTATATATATATATATATTTGTATTCATCAGCTGATGCTTTGCTACGCGAAATCGATCACCTAAAGAATAAATAATTTCTTGTAAAAGAATTCGATTTTCTTATTTTAGGAGGTGGGGAGGCCTATTCATCATAGTATATTTAATTTTTTCTGCCAATAATAATAGGACCGCGAAACAAAATAATATTTTAGAGATAAATAATAAAAAAGTTGAAAATAAAAGCTAAAATTCCACTATCTCTCTTTTTTATTCCTTCTATTAAAATTATTTCATAGCTTTTGAACGAATTCCAGTTCTCTTGGGTTTGCAAAGCTCCTGTCCCAAATTCAATTAAGTCTTAGATTTGTTTATTTAATGTTGAGTGGCTTCACGTTAATAGGATTCGCCATCCCATCCTCTCTGTCCCTTGTAATAGTTCGCCGGTTGTCCTTCTTATCTTATCTCTTCAAAATCCATTTTACTTAAATATTAACTCAAGCTTCGTGTGTTTGAATTACATGAAATATTATATTAATTACATGAGGTACATTAAAT
This sequence comes from Anisolabis maritima, assembly GCA_010014785.2. NCBI lineage: Eukaryota > Metazoa > Arthropoda > Insecta > Dermaptera > Anisolabididae > Anisolabis > Anisolabis maritima. Next base: position 11,399 of record JAAAKE020121973.1, read on the forward strand.
AGAGAATACAAATTAATGAACCAACAAACAATGCATATTGTTTATCTTTTGATTAATGTTAATATAATATATGTGAATAATTCATATGTAAAATTGAGAACAAGTTTAAAATTTCACAGCTTGAATATAATAATACATGTTTTGCAGAGTGATAAAAGAGAAGAATAAAGAAATTCATTTGATTTATTTTGATATTTTGTTTGCTTCACGAGGAAAATAGATAATTAAAAGGATCAAAATTTTTTTTAAATATAGAATTTCTGATTTAAAAAAAAAATCTAGAAAAGAGGAAAGGAAAATTAAAGGACTAATATAGTATTATTTTAATCCATTTTTACACACAATTGATCATATCAAATATTTCAATCCTTGAAAATACATGTAACCTATTCATAATTTAATGGAATTGCCTTTTCTCTTTCTCTTCTCTCTGGGTTTGTTTATATCATTAACTATAAACAAATTTAATATTCCGATTAAGTATCATCTCAGGATGCGATTTTAAACTTTTGATTGAAATCAGTTAACTTGAAATGCTAACTTTGAAATATTTTCAGCTTTTTTCTCTCCTTAATTTTGATCACTTTCTTCAAATTATAAATTTCCAGTCTCTCTTTCTTTTTCCTTTCTCTTACCTATATATGAAATATATAGTGAGAATGTATTAAGATCGCAAAAAAAAATCTATATCTAGCCTACAACAGAAATACACGTTTTGAGATTCCTTGAGTATATATGGGTCTCGCAAAATGGTCTATCTTTGTGTGTGTGTTAGTGTGTGTGAATAAGATGTCTCAAAAACGAAAAAACGTTCGTGGCTGAAATTTTATATTTAAGCTCGCCGCTTCCACCCCGAAGCTTGTGTCTAAGAACGGTCAAAGAATCTAGTACTTTACTGATGTACTTTTTTTTCGATTATCTCGTTTTTTGCTTTAAATTTTGATTAAAATTCCTAAAACAATTGTTTATTAGATGATCTTTGAAATGTATTAACCCTTATCCCCCCCCCCTTTTTTGTTTGGGGCCCACTTCACTCTTTTAGGTTTTTTTTTTGTTTTTTTTTTAAACTAACTCTAACGATTTGGATTAAATTGGTTGTGCATATAAATTAGATAACCTTTAAGATTAAGTATCAATCATTTTCCTCCAAAAATAGTGTGGTTGACTCACTTTATCCCATAGATAGGACAACTTGTTGCTATGGCAACAAAATGTAAATATTTTTAATTTTAAAGTAAAATTTTCTTTTTTTTTTCTTCATTTATTTGGATATGTATCACTGACCATACCCTTTCCAAAAATACAAAATTAAAAACCCACTATTACAAGATTAAATATACATATATTTTATCTATTTTGATTAAGTGGTTCCAGATATATAATACAAAAAATATATATTCACCCAAAAAAATTATATATATTTTATAATATTATTTCTGTTTGTGCATTTTTTTTATATACATACTTCGAGACTTATTTTTACAAAAATCTTTCATTAAAGTTTGGCTCCGAATGTAAAGATTTAATTTAGTTGGTGTATTGCTCGACCCGCTTCAAGGAACTGTTAAAAAATTTTTCTGATAAGTTTTTCACATCCCTTGTTAATTTTTCATATATTTTAAATCTTTGGATTTTTAATGGACGAATAATAATAATCGTTATCAAACTTTGTTGTGATGATGATGTTGATCTCGGGCGGATGAGGTCTTTTCATTTGAGATGAGTGCATGCATATTGCATGCAAGAACATCAATATTTCTTGGCAAACAAATATTAGAATGCATTTTTATTTCTCAATCAAATAAAAAAGGGCCAATTTCGGTAAAAGAGTTCAGATAATATTACATAGAGATACTTATTGTATGAAACCTAATAAAAATATAATAAACTCCTTATAGGTATAGAAAGGATAAAAGATGAAGTGAACCTTGATGAAATTTTTTATTTATAATCTATAGATCAAAAATTTATAGTATAAGGTAAAGCAAGTAAAGAAAGAATTTACAAAGGTTATTATTAATAATAAATTTAATATTTATTATTTAAGATAGCAATAACAAGCACCTTATGAAAATAGATTTTTTTCAACATCTATCTTGATCTACGTTTATTTTTTTCTTTTTTTTATCGCCCGACACACGGTATCAATGTTTAATTAGGAGATTTCAAAAAGATCTTTGAATTGGCCCCTTTAGAAAATAATATAAGAAATTCTACATAAAAAAGAATAATAAAATTTTAAAAAGTTAAGATTTTTCTTATGAATGTTTCTGAATATGGGTCATAGAATATGACCTTTTATTGTAATCATATAACACGGGGTAGCTAAGACTTTTTTTTTTAAAGAGCGATAAAAAATGCTATGTTTACAATTTGAACGTTCTAGGATTTATAAATTAGCCTTGGGCAAATATAGACACATACGCCTTCGGTAAGTGAAAGTAAAAATGGTATATAAATAATTAGAGCTTTATATTGCATTGTTAGATATTCCATTGTTAACTCAAGGCGAGCTCGGAGGAACCTTCTCTTTCCCATTGGGTACGCCTTTGGCGGTTGTAAATAAGCTTTTCATTATTTTTGAATATAGAACCACCTATAAAGATTAAAGAAAGTTTTATTTTAAGCAATATTTTACAAAAATTTTCTCTTTCATTTTCACCCTATTGGCTATTCAAAATTAATTAATGAAAAACATGTTTAATGTGTGTTAGAACTGTAATTAGGTAGAATTGTTTCAATTTTTTCCCCCAAATAAAATTCATTCGATAGCGATGATATCCAGGCATGATATTAAAATATTTGTAGTTACATGGTCCGTGCAGAAGTAGTTTGGTTCGTTGAATTCTGATTCGCTTGAATTGCCAATCGCAGGATAGAATTTCTGATTCAGGTGCTTCTCTCGTTATTCTGTATTCTATTCGGAGGGAGGGGGGAGGGGTTGTTTCTCTAATTTGCCCAAATTCAGTTTCCTTCAGTCCAGTCAACCGAGAAAATCTCAAAGAGCCAACCTACTTTAATCGAATCCCAATAAAAGACGAATTCAATTTACTAACAAATTCGAAAATCTAACAAATTCACACTGAGGTTTAAATAGCAATAAATAGATTTTCTTTCGAGCTTAAAGCGAATATATAAATAAAAAAAAATCAACTCTTTAGAATATATAAAATGAAATTCTAAATTCTTCGATTAAGAATTCGTGAAAAGAATTTCCTGATAAAGAAAATGGAATTCGATTTTAGTTCAATGGGTCCGATTAGGTTGGATTTTAGAAATTGGATGGAAGTATGTGAACAATAGCGGAAGGGAAAGAAAGAAACGCTTTTCAAACAAATTTAAATTTCCTTATATATATATATATTGTATATTTGGCAAAACAATAGCTTAAATTAAAATTTTTTAAGACAAATTGTTGTGTTGATTGAGCAAAAATTAGTTGGTGCTTTACATTGTCAAATGGCATTACATCTATACCAAATAGATCCTATCATTCAATTTTTTTAAACATTACTAATCAACTTAAATACCATATAAAATATATTTATAACTTTAAAGTATGGAAATTATTTAGCAGAATTATTACTACTTATTAATGTCATAATAAATTCGATTTTTTTTTCTCTTTTCGGGATCTGAGGCCATATATACATTAAACAATTTCAAATTTATTTTACCCACGATACGTATTATCCAGGCATATTTATTTAAATAATTTGGTACCCAAATTTTAAATAAATTTTTTTCGGACTGCCTGGAATCCGAACCCACATCCCTTGGCTTTTAAAGCATTTTAAGACTGATCAATACTAACATTGTCAATATCTTTAACCTCTCAGTCATGGGAGGGGGGGGGGGGGGGATTCAAATTAAAAAAAATAAATTTAAAAAATTTTTTTATTTAAAAAAGGAGGGGTTGGGGTTTGAAAAATAAAAAAAAAAA
>JAAAKE020121984.1:0-15339 GCA_010014785.2 Anisolabis maritima
AAGTAGACCGGCATGTTAGCAGTCTTAATATCGCCCAGGAGCTGAAGATCGACCACAAAACAGTTTTAACCATTTGCCGGATTCAAAAAGAAGCTCGATGTTTGTCAGGAAGGTTTTGCTGTGTGTTTGGTGGGACTGGAAAGGAATCATCCACTATGGTTCCATATGGCCAAACACTAAATTCGGACCTCTTCTGTCAACAATTGGTCCGTTTGAAGCGAGCTAGCAATCGAGCAATTGGTCAATAGGAGAGGAGTTGTGTTCCACCAGGACATACGTCTATAGTGACTCGCCAGAAACTCCGGGAGCTTGGTTGGGAAGTTTTGAGGTATCCACCATATAGTCCGGACCTGGCACCAAGCGAGGTAGGCCCGTCGTCGAAAATGTCGATAAAATCATAGAAATGATCGAAGTAGACCGACATGTTAGCAGTCGTAGTATCGCCCAGGTGCTGAAGATCAACCATAAAACAGTTTTAAACCATTTGCATGAAGCTGGATTCAAAAAGAATGTTTTTGCTCGATGTTTGGGTGACACACGAATTGACACAAAAAAACATGAAGGACCGAATTTCTGTGAAGCCTTGGCCAAACGGAACCAAATCGAGCCATTTCTGAAATGGATGGTGACTGGGGATGAGAAATGGATTACATACGACAATATTGTGCGAAAACGATCGTGTCAAAGCGCGCGAAACGGCTCAACCGGTGGCCAAACCAGGATTAACGGCCAGGAAGGTTTTGCTGTGTGTTTGGTGGAACTGGAAAGGAATCATCCACTATGAGCTGCTTCCATATGGCCAAACACTAAATTCGAACCTCTACTGTCAACAATTGGACCGTTTGAAGCTAGCTAGCGATCGACCAGAAGAAGCCAGAATTGACCAATAGGAGAAAGTTGTATTCCATCAGGACAACGCCTGGCCTTATACTCGTATTTCTATAGTGACTCGCCAGCTTGGTTGAAAGGAATCATCCACTATGAGCTGTTTCTATATGGCCAAACATTAAATTCGAACCTCTACTGTCAACAATTGGACCGTTTGAAGCTAGCAATCAACCAGGAGTGAAAATCATTTAGTCGAATTTTTTGTCAATAAGGACCAGGGCTTCTATGAAAGAGGCATCATGAAATTTCCTTTAAAATGGCGACAAATTGTAGAACAAAACGGTGCATATTTGACCTAAATCGAACAAACCTAACTATGTTAAATAAAGCATTAAAATAAACAAAAAAAAAATGGATTTCTTTTTCCCCAACCTATTATACTGAGTACTAAGAAAACTAAAATATTTGTTTTTGAATCCTGAGTTTAAGGTTCAAGGTAAAAATTATTTAACTTTATCTTATAAGGAAAGAAGAGAAAAACCTTTCTAGAATGCAAGAATAGCGATAGATATGTCACCGTTCTGTCTGACAGTGAAATCTCTGAAATGGAACGTTCACCAATTGTAAAAAGCAAAGACAGAGATAGCACTCCTATGACAACTTTGCCCATGTTTTAGACTAGAGTCATGTTCAAAAATTGGCGCTCATAAATGGCTTACATTTGTTGAAATATAATGTTCTTGTTCAGATTGTATGATTATTTTAAGTATGTGCAGATTAGCCGGAAAAGGTCAGAGGTGTCATTAGAGTGCTATTTCTCTCTTCCCAGAAAGTTTCAGTTTATATAGAGTTCAGTAGTCTAACATATTGAAAATAGAAGACTTCCAAAGAGTTAGTATCAACTTGGTAATCCTATACGTGACGTCGTTTGAACTACTTTTTTGTGGGAAAAAATTATTTTTTCCTTTATTGAAATGATCCACATTAATATGAAATTAAACGCTTCTTATTTTACCAGATGCACGAAAAACGATTTACATATTCGAAAAATGGTCTTTAAAGGTCTTTACAGGATTTTTTATTTTATGTTCGATTATGGAAATTGATGAGAGTGAACAAACACACACCACCTGGATCCATTGCATAAAAAGTATTAGCTAGGTCATATAATCACGTCTTGGTAGAAGATTCACCCTGAAGTCATTACCTATTAGCTATAACCCTAAGGGAACTAAGGGAGGGCTGACAAGCGAAGGGCTCTCAAGTAGACTGTTAGCTTACAACTTATAACCCCACTAAATAACAAGCCAAGGGGCTAAATGTTACCTCCCTGCCCTTCTCCTTCCAAGCTTAAAACGACTTAAATGCTTATCATTCTATTTTATCGGCTTTTATTATAATTCTCATCGGAGTGTCTGATTAAATTGAAAAATAAATGCGACATCAAGAAGTTAATGGCATCGATCAATAAATATTATTTTTTATTTTTTTTTTATGATGAATGTCCACAGGCAATTGGAGATAAATCCTAAAAAGACATTAGATGAAATTAGAGAGTCAAATGAAATAGATGAAAAAAACTCTTGGGAGTGAGAGAGAAAGAGTCGGAAAGAGAGCAAACAGAATTGATGGATGCTGGGCGCGAATTCGGTGGTTGGTCCAGGGGCAATAACTTATCAACCCTCCTCCCACCCCTATGTGATGGAAATCCTGGTTTATGCAAGCAACCACCTCCCTCTCCCCCATCCCCATTTTCCAACGTCCCCAAAGATGCATACATCTATAAAAACTAAAACAAAGCCAAGTACTTAAAAAATATAAATATAAATTAGTTCAATATAAAATAATCTAAGATTTATATTAACATTTATTATTAAATAGAGATAGAAAAAGGCGAGATCATTATATTTAAATAAATGGATATTTGGAAGTATAAAACTAGATTATTTTCATTTCATTTGGATCATATAGGTCTATCTACTGGGATTCCTGTGCTTGCGTGCACACACCTCAATCCCAGCCGACTTCTGGCCGTAGGCATCTATCTGCACCCAGTGAAGTTACTTCATTTTCCTATTTCTAACTCCTCGTCCTCATTCATTTCTATCTAGTCAACTACTCCCATATCTCATTTCACCAGGTCTCTTCATTCCAACCTATTTTATGCTAGGTAGGATGTCCTAGTTTGAGGAGGGACTCTCTCAGCACCGGAGTGTAGCTTACTCCTTGCGAATAGTGCATCTTTGAGAGGGAATCCTTCTTTACGCCACTTACATAGGACGGGGTGACACAGTAACTCCCTCTCCTCGTAGAGTTGCCTGAGAGTTCCAAAGTTCGAATCCAGAGCATACTTAAGGATTGTAGGTGCTAATCAAAGGAGGGGGATGATATTATTAATCAATAAACGATAACAATAAAATAACAATAAGCAGTCCCGAACACGGGATCCATTTAAATTCAATACGAACAAGTCGTCAGAGAGAAAAAGAACAGAAAATATAAAATAGCGATCATGAAAAATGTTATTTTCAAAAAATTTATAGCAAATTTTGCAGTTTTATAAGGAAATTGTAGATATATTTTAAAATATATAAAACTTGAAAAATTTGATAATTTTAATTATTATAATTAATAATTATTATTATAGTGTAGTAGTCAGCGTCAGCGAGTTCATCAGGAAAGCTCGAGACCAATCCAAATGGGAAGTTCTATTCCCAGAAAGATTTTTTTTCGAAAATATGAGTCACTTTACTAAATATGTGTTGATAAGATAATTAATAATTATTAAAAGAAAGTCAAGGGAAATTTCAAATTAGAGAGATGAAATTATTTAACTCGGTTTGGAAGGAGGAAGGGGAGATTTGAACTTTATTCTAGATGTTTTAATAATAGAAACAATAAAGTCAAAGTTTTACTAGAATTGTGTTTAAAACAATATTACTATTCGATACAATTATCTAACCATCTATTTTATATGGCGGAGAAGAGAGGTCTTCAAACTACGGCCTGCATAGCATTTGTGACTGGCAAACAAATTCTAAATTCCAATTAATTAATTAATAATATTCCTTTTTTGATCTTAAAATAAAGAACTAAAATACATTAAGTAATTTGGTCGATCTTTATTGGCTCTCGCTCTGATTTTATGCTTCCGGAAGTATGAAAACACCTGGTGTTGAGGGATGGCAAATAGGTGGCATGGAGGAAATTTTGATGCTCTCGTTGAAAAATAAAAAAATAAAACAAAATTTAAAATGTGTGAAAAAAAAGGGTAAAAGACTCGAGAAGAAGAGAAAAAATAGCTTTGTATTATAATTTAGCTTGTTTTGGCATATTGATCAATTCCTAGAAAATTTGGGTTTATTCCCTCACTCACCCCCCTTATAAATTTTTTTATTTTTATAAATAAACGAAAAATAACAGTAAACACTTCAGGAGACGTGTGAACGAGTGTCGCGTCACCTAATTAAAGAGAAGCGCAAGTTCTGCCGAAGGCGGGACTGAGCCAAAAATTCCATATTTAAAAAATGTTCGAAAAAAGTGAAGTCGCTTCTGGTAAATTTCAATTACCGCCAGGATAATGACAAAAAAATTAAAATTTGAAAAATTAATAATGACACAACTAATTAATAAGATTTTTTTACCCCCTTAGCATAACTTTAGACTCAGATTCTTTATGGCAGGGAGTGGAGGGGATGAAGGCCAAATGTATGCAAATATTAATTTCATAATTTAAAAAAAAAAACAATATATAAAAGAATTACACTAGTATAAAAAGGAGGAATTAAGTATGGATGTGAAAATAATAAAAATTGTATAACTAGTTTAATTTGGTTTTATTACTTATTGAAAAATTCTGATATTATTTACTAGAAGTATCAAAAATTTTACCGCCCTCGAAAGAGAAACCTCAATTAAAACTAAAATCGGTAAATCTTGAATGAAATTTATTACTTTTAATTGTTATGAAATTTGCATTTCTTCTCTTTCCTTGTGAAATACTATTTGATATCGATAATTACTTAATTTAAGTACGCGGAATTTTTTATATAACTATTAATAATAAATTATAATATAGATTTCAAGAAGTAACAAAATAAAAAAAAAATTATTCATGAATACACACAATTGGGGGGAAAAAAATAAACATCCCCCATAGCTCAGCTCATTGATTCGCCCCACGGGCGATTTAATTTTTTAAAATAATTATATATAAATTAGAAGTAGATTTAATTTTAATTGGCCAATGATTCCGACGAAGCAAGCTATTAGATTTTTATGGGGTTGTGTGTGTGCGTATGATGCTAGTAGTGCTGGGATGCGTAATCCGCTAGAAACGCCAAGTGATTTATGCCGGGGGTGCGTCGTGGCGCTTAACACGAGGGCCATTCATCGTCAACGTAACGGCGGCGCTTTTTTTATTTTTTATTTTTTTTTTTACCTGCGTCAAATGGGACGAAAAACCGACCCAGTGGACGAGGAAAATGAAATTAAACGCTTGCTGATGGCTTAAATTTGAAGGGATGGGTTCGAGACCCAAAACCTAAAACCCTAAGGGGTATCCAGTCACGGAAGATAGGCAAGATGTCGTGACATGAAGGATAAATAAAAACCGAATTGAATTTGCCTTGTGCTAATTGGATTTGTCAAAAGGAGATGAAGGTATTTAAATGGATTTGATGAATAAATTAAATACCCAAAGAGAAGCATCTCTGAAAAATGGAAGCGAATGTGTTTTGAATTAGAGTAATTAAATTAAAAAAAAAAATTAAAATATTCCTTTTCCAGCAAAAATTTTATATCATTAATAAAACAATTTAATTATATATTATATCTGCATCTACATTTTCTGTTTCATCAAATATATAATATTTCGCTTATTATGGCATCACTACGTGGTACCTTTAAAAATAAGTAATGGTTAAAAAAATTTTAGTGGAATGTAGTTGTAATATAAAGACCCCTGCGTTTTTATGCCTGATTATTTAAAAAAATAATCTAAATTTAGTGATGTGATCCTCGAAAGTTTATAGATTTTTTTTTTAATATAATAATTTAATTAATTTAATAATGCATCTCACTATACATTTAGAAGAGTAAGAATGTTAAAATTATTTAATCAGATGAGGTCTATATATTAGAATATTAATATGATTTAAATCATAAGAGGAGTGTTCGTTTAGTGAAGTTTATCGGAAGGTAAGATATTGCTGCTTTTGTTAAACAGGTGAGCATTGTGCCCTTAAAACAAAGCCGCTGAATTAATAGGGAAAAAATATACGATTTTTCACGACGATATCCCTACATGCCAGCTAGGTCGACACAATAGTATAGGACAAGTTGGCAATTATGCCCTCGGGCCCTTTGCTCGTTCGCAATTATCGTACATGCCACAAAGAGAAGTGATTTATCTTCGAGTAACAACTAACCCCAGGAAGTCATCTGTATTTTTTAAAACTCTCTCCCTCTCTCCCGCTTACAGAAAATATCTGAAAAGAATTTGATGTACTCGCAAGTATATGATATTAAATGTCAATCACCAGAACAGAGAGTAAAAATTAAAATAATCATTTATAACGAAATAAAAAATAACTGCTGCTAAATTTATAATTCAAAAAAAAGTTAAGGAGAAAAAAATTTCTTTAGACCACGAATTAAGGACGAAGACATTTTTAGGGCGGGGAAAGAGCAAAAAAATTTTGAGGTTTTTTTAAAAACGTATAAGAAATTTATGAGAAATGGTCAAAATATTGCTAAATGCTACAATACAATTTTTTAGCACCAATTAAATTATGCTAATCTAGGAGATGAGAGGATCTCCATGCCTCAAAGTAATTAAGCGATGCTATAATTTGTTAACCTGGGGAATAGACAAACGCTTACCTTCGGATTGAACCTACTAGTTAATTATACGACCTACACAAAAAAAAGAGATAGCAAATTTCTTAGTTTTTTTCATTTAATTAATTTGCCATCTTGTCTTTTTGTGTAGGTCGTATAATTAACTAGTAGGTTCAATCCGAAGGTAAGCGTTTGTCTATTCCCCAGGTTAACAGATAATACCACCAAATTGGTAGTCTGTAAATATTCTTTTTTGCTCGTAACTTTTTTAGTAATAATAATTTTTAATAAAGTAATTTAATTGGAGTAAAAATATCTTAATATATATACAAAACTTAGATCCAGGCTGAAAGTTGACTTTGTTTAAGTGAAAAAGTTAATTCAATAATTCACACCCCTTTGAAGGAAAGTAAAAAATCTGACCATCCCTCTAGTGAAATGAAATTTCTGTTGTTAGCTCCCTGACAATAGAGATATTTGAAGGAGCATGAAACTTAGATTTGTAAAAAAATATGGCCTCCAGCCTAAATGAGTATGACATGTTCTAACCCTTTAGTTTCTTAGATATATACCACGAACAACACAAATAAAAATTGTTTATCTTATTATGCTTAAGATATGTGAAAATGTTCATCTGAATGAACATTATTAATATTTTAAATAATAAATTAATAAATTCCCCAGAGAGGTGTGATATCCGCTAAAGGTTAGTAATAATAAATTATACTTAAAGGATTAAAAAAAAATGAAAAATGATAGTAGAAAATTGAATTAAATGAGAAATATAATTGATTCGAGAGGTTTTAAATCAAATTGGAATGGGTGCTATTAAATGTTTCAATTCCCCGACCGATTAAGGGGAACCTTGATATTTCCATAATAATTACCTTATCTTAAATGAAATTAGAATAAAATAACAATTTAGATTTAATATTGTATTTATTTTTATTCTTATGCATGTCAAAATTTTTTCGCCTATTTGAGAATGAAATTTTTTTTTTTTTTATTTTAATTGGCAAATTTTTATAAATAAAAAATTTTTAAATGTTTGAATCCCATATTTACAGTAGTATAGAGATATTTTACCATAAAAGAAATATATTATTTTTTCCTATATATGTATATAAAGAAAATCGATGACAAGGTCCCTATAATTTGATTTAACCTGATACTAGACAATAAGGCAAAGATTCATTTGAAGTTTAAACCCGAAAAATCAAAATATTCTCTAACTAATAGTTTTAGTAAAATAATATTCATACGAAAAATTGTTCTATTCATTATTTTGAACATTTTGTTTGGTAAAATTTTTGTATCTAACACATCATTCAAAAAGTCCCGAGGCTGACACATAAATAAGATGGTGCCTCGAATGAAAAATCCATATGATTTTTAGAAAGTATCAACCATCAAACGCTATGTCTCAAAATTTCATGATAATCCGACCATTAGTTTACAAGTTACAGAGGTTGTAGTTACGTTACTTTTGTTATTTTCAAAACAATGGAAAAAAAGAATTTCGTGTATTGATTAAACACTGTTTTCTGATGGGAAAAAATACTGTTCAAGCAAAGCAATGGCTTGATAAATGTTTTGGGGACTCTGTTCCATCGAAAGCAACAGTTGAACGATGGTTTGTTGAGTTTAAACGTAGCCGTACAAACACCGATGATCCTGAACCCTCTGGTCCCCCGAATTCGGCAGTTATTCCAGAAAACATAAAAAAAGTGCACTAAATCGTTTTGGAAGACAGTAAAGTGAAGTTGCGTGAGATAGTTGACACCTTAAAGATATTAGAACGCGTCGATGATTCAGAACGCTGTTTGGAGCTGTTCAACCGTAATAAATAAGATTTTTTGCGTCGATATGTGACATTGGATGAACATGGATCCACTACTACATTCCGGAATCAAATCGTCAGTCAGCTGAGTGAACAGCAGCCGGTGAAAGCCGTCCGAAGCGACCAAAAGCGCAAATGTCGGCTAGTAAGGTTTTGGCCTCCGTATTTTGGAATGCGCAAGGTATTTTATTCGTCGACTATCAACAGCGAATATTACATTGGTTCGTTTGAAGAAAGAAATTGTGAAAAAACGGCCCCAAATGCAAAAGAAAAAAGTGCTCTTTCACCAAGATAATGCACCGTGTCGTACGTCGTTGGCTAAGATGGCAAAATTGCACGAATTGAAGTTCGAATTGCTTCTCCATCCACCGTATTCTCCGGATCTGGCTCCCAGCCACTACTACCTGTTCGTAGACCTCAAAAAAATGCTCCAGGGAAAGAGATTTGCGTCAAGTCATAGCCGCAACAAACGCCTATTTTGAATCTAAAGATAACAAAAAAGCCATCGAAATGTTAGAGAAGTGTTGGAATGAATGTATCACTCTTGAAGGAAACTATGTTGATGAATAAAGTCGAATTTTGCAAAAAAAAAAAATGTTTTTTTAGTAATTAGCTTCGGGACTTATTAAGTGATGTGTTATTAGCTTTTAGAATATCTTAATTTTGAAAGCTTAATTTAATATTAACATAAATTTGGCCTTCGGCATAAAGCCATTCTGACTATCTTTGAATATAAAGATATAAAAATTTTTTGCAAGTAAAAATTATTCAAAATGAATAATAGAAAAATATGTAGGTTATTTCGATAAAGTTAATAGATGAGATTCATTTTTTTTTCAGGTTGTTTTCCCACCCTTTTTAGCAATCGCTAATCATATTCTCTGGAATATGAGATGGCCGCTCTACAGCCCTATCGAGTATGCAATCTATATCAAGTAAATTTTTATTGTTATTTTTTTAGGTTATGTTGTTTGTATAAATAAATATCTTTTCATTAATTGAATTTGAAATATTATATTGGCTACCAATTAATATACAAGGGTGGTCTGAAAAGTTTCCGACCCATCACCTTCGTAAACAATTATTTTTTCAGAAGCCGAAAAAGAAAAAAAAATTAATTATATTTAAAAATAGTAAAAAGTCAGAGATTAAATAAAATTCCAGAATTTTCTTTCTATGATGATCTATAGCCAATTTTTTTTTTTTTTGTTTTAATGAAATAAATCCGTTCCCACTCAATGGTTTGTTATGAAAATTGGTCCAGAGCTGAAGACAATCGTCTTAATTATTATCACGTAGTTTCAAAAGATTTGTCCAAGCGGATGCTAAGAAAATCTTGGTGCGCGATAAATTTTGGGGGCCTATTTTATCGCCTCTTGTAGAGCGATTCGCTTCAATTTAATAGCTTCTTCGTCACTCTTAGGATCTTAAGTTTCATCCTTTTCCGATATGTGGTACCAGAGATGTATGCCAAAATAAAAGCTACACACTCACATACATATGCACATAAAGTTTTTTTGTATTTTTGGGGTCCTTTTGAAACATAAACATATTTGGGGGGTCAAATTTTTTATGATCATAATACTTTCTCCTTACTATTATATATAAGAGTATGGGAAAATAAAAATATCTTTAAAAAAAATTGATTTAACTAAAATTTGATACCTTTTTTTTTAGTTCTCTTTTGGATATTTAAAAATAAAGTAATATTAAATAACACCATCGAAAATTCCACGTATACAGAACAATACCTTAATGTTAAGTGAATTAATTATACATTTCAAAATTTTGGGAAAGTTTGTACTAGTACTATCTTCGTATTTAAGCGTATTAATATCATCAATCAAAATTCAATTCATGGTCCAAAACCTGCTGATAGTGATAGTATACCAAATGCGAAGATTTTTCTTTTTTTATTATTAAAAAATAATAGAGGGGTCATCAAGAAGTTTGTGATAATATAAAAAATTTCTGTGCCCATTGTGTTATTTAAAATATAAATTGTATTTATAATCATCAATCAATATTATATATAATTTTTTTTATTTCTTTGTTAATTTTTCAACGTCGAAAAATTGGCGTCTTTTAGGTCGTGTGGCGGGCGGCACAAGTAATATACATAAAATTAAACATATCATTTAACTGGTGGGATATGATTCCATTTATACGGTTGATGTATGACATTGGGGGTGGGGTGGGAGGGTGGCGATAGGGATGGGGTGTCAAATTTGAGTGGTATCTCCAAACGACATGAAACAGATTCCAGAGCGTTGTGTTGTGTTGATCCGATGGATGCCACAGGCTGACACCTCCTGCCCAAACACACACAAAACCAACCCCTATACCCCCGCTCTTGTTTGTCAAACGTCACTCGGGCACCTGGCGCCCCGCTCATTTTTATCCGCAAATATACCCCCACCATCGTCCACCCAATCCGGGAGCGCCACATATGCACATTGTCCTTGCATGGATGCTCGATGCTGGATGCTGCTGCAGCCAAAGGGCTATCATCTTCCTCTCTGATCTAGCTAGTATTCCCACCCCCTTTTGTCGATTTACACCACCCCTCAAAATACCAGTGCAAATAACCAATCACGCTCGGCTGTCGAACGGAATGTGTGTCGTCCGTCGTCTTCGTCGATGTCGTCCGTCGTCGACATTCATCATTCAAACGATCAAATAATTGATCTATTCAACAACTCGTGTCATTCATTATATATATATATATATTTAGGGTGCAAAAATAAAGACCAGACAAGCAAGAAACTCGTTAAGGGCATAGTTTTGGTAAATGAGCAAAACCGAGAGGGAGGATATATCAAAAACAAATAGGCAACAGGATAATCACTAATCTGAAATATTGATATATATATATATATATGTAACATTACGTATATATTCTATCAACATATGTTTTGGATAAACACTATGTTTTGTTTCGCCTTAAGAAATTTTTAGATGACAAACAAAAATCAAATAGTGGCATATTTCATCTCGACCGACCAAATGTCATAAGACTTTATTTTTCAAAATAAAAAAAAAAAAAAGAATTATTCTCAGTTACCTCATGCTCATCGAAAATCCCTAACACTAAGTTTTTTACTTCTTTCCCCGCGCATGGGAGATAAATTTGAGAATTGGATGACACTAAAAAGTGTAACTCTTTTTCTCCGTAAACTAAAAAAGAAAAATGTTTAAAATATTGCATTAAAAAAGAAGAAAAAATTCCACAATTAAAACTATATAACTATTATTATTATTAGAAAATTTAATTTTATTAATAACTTAAATGTTCCTAGTTTTACGTAAAATATGAACAATAAAATTATCTTTTTATTTGATTTTATGTTATTAAAATCGATTAGTGATTCGCTCAATCGATAGCTCGAGATTGATAGTTGGTTCTGTTTTTGGTTTCTGTTAAACCGCATTACAAAAATGATATATCTATGATGATTATTGGAGGCAAAAAATAATGATTTATTGTCTGATGATGAGTTTCGTTAAGTCCACGAAATGTCGATGGAGGTGAAATACTCTGTGGCGAAAAGTCAGTTTTCTTTCTTTTTCACCTACTCGTGTTAGATTGTTTTTTTAAAAGCAATTGATTTTAATATGAAATAAAACTTACTAATTTTTGTTTTATTTCATATTTCGCAGAGATGTTGGTATTTAGGCCAATCGTCCCATAATGCTTGCTTCTCACTTCGAAATGATGACATTAACATGAGAGAGAAAAAGAAATTTCTCTTACAGAAGAGGATAGGAGGGAAAAATGGCGTGTGTTCAATAGTTCAGTAGTTCGACATTGGTTCGAAGATGGATTAGTGTCAAATTGCAAGGCACCATTGTATTTACAATATCTGATTAATTGATCATTAACATATTAATACATTTATATTTCATCACCAACTTTCGCCTTTTGTTATTTTATTATAAGTTCCCATAATTTTAAAGTTTAACACCGAATTTGATGTACTGAGGGAGAATGGCATTAATGCCATAATAGATATTTCATTTTTCCTGTAGTAATTCAAAAATTGATTATTATTAATTTTATAAAGACATGTGGTGTCATTAAGTGGGCCATATACACACAGACGAATCACAAAATCATTTTTTAGCGGTTGAGACATGTAAAGATTTATTAAAATCTCAAAATTATTTTAAGTCTACATTTTCGATTGGGGAATGGCGCAAGCAAAAACCCTTGTATGTCGCGCTCGCCAATGAAACGATCAATTACTAAACATCGAAATCATGTAATTCATTAATTATATATATACGAGTATATATATGTTGGGTGAACAAATAAAGTCCCTACAAGAAACTTTGTAAGGCATGGCTCTAGTTTTTGGCCCCTCCCTCCCCAATCCCTGTGTAAATGAGCAAATTCGAGAGGAGAAAGGGTGAAAATATAAAAAACAATCAACCGATAGACCAATTTACAAATCATGGCAAAAAAGCCAAATATAAAATTAAAAATTTTATATTTGATAATATTTCAAATGTTGGTTATTGAGACTTATAACCAAATGTGGGGTGAATTTTTTATTACACCTATATGTTATAGTAAAATTTCATAATGAAACATGAATTTTATTTCAGAGAAGTGAATATATTTTACAATAATACCAAAAGTAAATGTAGTGTAGTGTAGTTTTTGCGGATTTTTTTCTTCCGTAAGAGAGAGGTGCGCTTTTATATTTACTTTGACCACATGTTAGTTGGTCATAAGTCAGAAGTAGTCTGCAACCGTTAGATAATCCAAGAAATTGAAACTTTATTAACAACTTATTTTATTAAAACAATTTTTTATAAAAAATATCTACAAAAAATTTTTTTTAAATTAAATAATAAAAATTTAACTAAAATAATAATTTAACGAAAACTTTTAGAAAATTCTCTTTATTAAAGACTTGTCTGTGGGCATTTAAATTTCTCAATTAAGATTTATTTATTTATTTATTAAATACAATTTTAAAAACAAACAAACCGCAAAAATTAAGAGTAGCTATAAATATAAAGAGAAATGAAATAAAATATCAACGGAGGTCCAACGGTCCAGAACCCTCGGTGCATGCACGGCTGACCGTAAAGAAAGGGTGCATTTTCACGCGTCGAGTATAAAATAAGTAAATGCGATTAAAAAGAAAAAAATATTAATTAAAATGTTAAGTTTAAAAAAAAACAAAAACAACTACTTGTGGAATTTAATGTAAACTTAGAAAAGCAGTTCTTATACATTTTTGGGGCCTCGGATCCGGGAGTGAAAAAAATCGGTCTGCGTTAAGAAGGGCATGCTTCAAAGCGAATTTAACAACTTTTATCTCTCTTGTGGAAAGAAATTGCACTAAAATGATTAAATTTGAAAAAGATTTATTAAAAAAAAAAGTTATATTAAAATTTTGTTAAATTCTTAAAAAAAAATACTAATCCCACATAATTAAAGATATTCTAAGAAAGAGAGATAGATATATTTTATGAATCAATATCTCCAGTATGTTATGAGTCTAATAAAAGTCACATTAGTATAAATATACAGGGCGATGTTGAATAATTTATTATCTGTCAAAGAGAGAGACAACTATTCACAACTAAAATAAAACTCAATTCGATTTTAATAATAAAAAATAAATTGGTTATAGAAAGCGAGAGAGAGAGGAAAGGGGGAGAGAAATGAGAGATACAGACAACTCAATCGCTTTTATATAAGACTAAAATTTTGATTAAAGGCAAAACCAACCATCTAAACTAATGTTGATTCATTGTCGTTGTATTAGCGAGGTTTGTGTAATTAGATAAAGCGTTTTGCGGTTCGAGTGTTTCGTATTTAGGAGGATTAATTAGGCAAAGACCGCAATAGTTTGGACAGCGATTGGCTGTCGGCCGACGGCGAAAACCGCGCAAACCGGCGCAATGCGCCGCTAACTGCCCATTTTTTTTTTTTATTCGTATTACAAACACAATCCATAGGCAAATGAATATTTTATAACCCTAGAGAAATTTTGGTTACGTATCAAGAAGAATTTTATTTAAAATTTAAAAAAATATTTAATAATAATTAATGTATATTATATTTAAATTTAAAATTTTTCCGGGACTCTTTTTTTAGATTCAAAAATAAATAAATCGAAAAATAAATTATTTTGTTTTATCTATATAAACAAAATTATTTTCCTAAGCATATAACTATAGAAAAATTTTTGTATCACTAAATAAAATAATAATAAAAATATAAATCATTAGTAATATAATAAGAAACTGAAAAAAAAAATTAATAATACCAATATCCTAACAATAATTAATGTATTACATATAATATATATTTTCTTCCATGTGAAAATAATAATAAAAAGCGCTTTTTGAAATTAGAGGAAAAAATTGTCCTTTTTACTGAATAGAATAAGAAATTTAAAATTTTTTTTCTTGTTTTTTAGGAATAAATAAATTTTTTTATTGGGAAATTTAATTATTACTAACTTGTTTTTTTTTTTTTTTTTTTTTAATAAATAAATCCTATTTTGGGGTTTAAGACTAAATAATTATAAAGCGGAAAAAAATCCACGGAAAAAATAAAATTATTAAAAAATATGCAAATTTAATAAATAAAAGATATTAAACTTGAAAAGTTTTTTTATTAATTTCCCTTAGGATATAAAAAAGAAAATAAAATTTATTATTAATATATATACGATTCAAATAAAAGTTTAAAATAATATTATTTTGACGAGTGGGGATATTAATGGCACAGTTACATATTTTTAAAATTTTTCGGTATAAAAACATTCATAAAAAATTATTGGTTTTGTTTGTGCGTAAACATATTT
>JAAAKE020121995.1:0-15337 GCA_010014785.2 Anisolabis maritima
GGGGGGGGGGGGGGGGGGGGGGGGTATTTAAAATTAATTTTGTAACTTTTACTGACTATCTCTCTCTCTAAATAAATGAGATGAGACTTAATGTACAAACTTTCTCTTACCTCACATATTATTAAAAATATTAAAATATATAAAAAATAAAATAAAATAAGTTTAATAGATTCGTCAAGTCTATAAATTTTTAGATTTCTTGTTACTCTAGATGTAATAAAATAGGTTTAATTCACTTTCAAGAAACGAGATGAAAAATTGGAACTTCTCTTTTTCTTTAGAAAAAAATGACCATTTCTTAAAATCTAAGTTTCTAATCTCCGTGGGAGCTGCCATATTGGCCGGTTTTTTCAGCAATATCTCTTTAATATAAACCCAAAAGTTAGCTACAGGGCCCTAAAATTAGAGTTATGTTCCCCTGAATAATTAAATTTTAATGCCAATAATTAATAAGTTATCTGTTTGTTTGATGAAAAGACTGGGCCTACTTTCTCCTGATACACACACCATACAGATTAGATAGCAAAAGAAAAAATAAGCAAAAGGTTGCAACACTCCCACAATTTTTAGCCGTCGCTAGCCATATCCTTTGGGAATATAAAATGGGGCTGCTCTACAAACGATTTGAATATGCAAATCCTACCATGATTTTTAATATTATTTTTAGGTTATGTGGTTTAGATAAATAAATATTTTTTCATTAATTGAATATAAAAAAAAGAGATTTTAAAAAATTTCAGTTTTTATTTCTGGTGTCGTATATTAATTATCATATACCCAATTTTTTTTTCTCGTTTTTTTTAGAATAAATCCACTTCCACTCAAAGGATTATTATGAAAATTAATCCAGGGCTGAAGATAAACGTCTTAATTATTATAACTGAGTTTCAAAAGATTTAACCCAGCGGATGCTGAGAAATTGTGGTGAGCTATAATTACCGTGGGGCCATTTTATCACTCCCTACAGATGAATTCGTTTCAAATTTTACTACCTTCTTAGGCACTCTTATAAAAATGTTAAGTTTGATCCTTATCCGATAAGTGGTTCCCGAGAGCCAAAATAAAAACTATACTCATATATTTTTGAGGTCCTTTTGAATTAAAACATAAAGATATTTTTAAAAATAAGGGCGTTAAATTTTTTCATGATCAGAATACTTTCCCCATAGTATTATATATCTAATAATGCGGGAAAGTAAAAGAGTTAAAATTTAGGAATTTTTTCGAATTTTTAATATAAAGTTAAGTGATATAAAAATAAATATTATCAATTAGGAGTGGAGAAAATATGCTACAAGATTTATTTAAAACATTTTTTTCTATATGCAATAATTAGAAAGCTACAAGTGCTGGTGTTTCATGTTCTTTTAAAAAAATTACCTTAATTTTAGGCCCCTGTAAATTTTTTCGTTTTTAAGATAATTTATTCATAGACTGATAACTTTGGGAAACCCCAGCTGTAGCTCGCTTACTTTTGGGTTAAAAAATGTTTAAAATCAAAGTTGTCGCAAAATTTTTTATTAATAATGATAATAGCTTTTTTTTAGACATAATTTTTAATTAGATATTGCCGAAAAACTGGAAATTCAACAATTTTATCTCTTTTTACTTTTTTCAATGGCGAACCGCCATGAGGTCGAAAACTTACATTTTTAACGAGAACCCCAAAAATTGAATAGAAACGAATAACGATTTGCAAAATACCTGTTGTTTTGAAGATGTCTTCTTACAGACATTGAAATATCTACATAAACTGATTAATATGCCTAGGTGAAATATGTTTTTTCTGTAAGTCCTTTCACTTTATAAAATTGTTGTTTTTTTTTTGTTTTTTTTTTTATTGTAAAAATTTTGTCATTTTTTTTCACTTTTTTGACTTTGAGGTACAATTAGAAAATTAATGGAGTAGTTACGCCGATGGGGGGAGTATAGGAATTCTGCTTCTCGATTAATTAAAATCCTTACTGATTTAATAAACTAAAAAAAAAAACACTAAATTTTGTAACTTTGTAGCGGATAAGGGTTAATACACGATCAATAAATAATGAATTTTAATCAAAATCATTTTAGAAAGTCGCAAAATACTAAATAAAAATATTGAATTAAAGTACTAGATAGGTTAGACGAATTTTTTTAAAAATATCAAATTTAAGTTCCGAAAATTTTTCATAGACCGACAACTTTGGGGAACCCATTTTTGGACTTATGAACCTCAAATCTCGATATTAAATTTTTGGAATTATAATACTTTTCATGTCACTATATATTTCATATATAGGTAAGAGAAAGTAAAAATTATAGAAAAAAAATTGGGAGGAAGGCCGTGAAGTATTAAATATAGAGGAATTCAAATAAAAGACAATCTTCGGCCCGAAATATTTTATTTTTTGACTTAGTTTACGTTTCGGGGGGTATATGCCACCCATCATCAGGATTAAAGAATTGCTAAAATATTTATCTGATCCAACTGGCTGGAGGTTGCGGAAGCATGTTAAATTGTACTTCGGTCAATTTTTTCTGATAGGTTGGAATGTGCAAGGGGCGTTTTCATGGAAGAGCACTTTTTTTCCGCGACCGCTGCTTTTCATTTCTCCAAAAATAATACCTAGTATTGTTTAGTAATGGCTTTCCTCTTCTCCAAACAGATATTCAGAAAAATTCCTTTCGCGTCCCAAAAAAATCAAGCCACCACCTTTTCAGGGGGTGGTACGTATTCGCCTTTTTCTCCTTGTTTAGAGTGTTATTTTTTTCCCGGCAGAGTGGGGAATCCAAGTCATCCAGAGTCAAAAATCTTTTTTTCTCAACATTTCCAAACAACCGGCCGTTCGCTTTTGCTTTGCAGGGAATAGAAGTGGTACCCTTTTTGCGCAGTTTTTTCATGTCTAATTCATTATATAAAATAAAATCAACCCTCTCAGATATGTATATTTTATTTATTAAAATTGTCAAAACCTTTAAAAAAGATTTTTCATTTTTATCTTTATGTTAAAAAATACTAATATTTATAAGTTTATTTATTGTGCAAGCATGCCAGATTTATCTCTTATTTGCCTATTGTGTATATTTGTTTTAAATTGGAACATGTTAAAAAAAAATCAAGAGTCCTTTATAAAAAGATAATAAAATAATGTTTTCAGTTTCTTCCTGCCTGTAATATTTTATTTTAAAGGAAAGAGACGGGGAATCTTGGGAAACAGCTAGGTGTTTGAAAAATAAAAGTATTTTTGTTTCAAGTGTCTGTCACGCTATTCTTCAGGGCCTAGTCATATTTTATTTACATTATATATATGATATATGATATATAAATATATATGATATAATTTACCCACTAAAAAAAATTGTCAATTAGGTACCGAGTACACATACGTACATTGCCGTATGAAAATTTTGTTAAGAGGAAATAAATAAGAGCGTGTCAGACAAAAACTTTTATTTTTCAATAGCTTCGCTGCTTACCTAAAATCCCGTCTCCGCAAATCTTTTCATACTTTTTCAAATAATTTCCTTAAATTTCAAAAAATAACCATATTTTTATTTTACAGCATATAATTAGTTCAATTTTTATATAAAATAATTAATGTCTTAAGATAGGTGAATTGTTATTGAAGATACTGCCAAAAAATTAAAATGTAAATAAATAATATTTCTTTTGTTATTATAATTTTAACTCTTTAAATAATTACTTGATATAAATGTATGAATCAATATGTAAATTTACCAGTTCAAAAATAATAATGATAGATATCAAAAAGGGAAAAATTTTGAATGTTCAAATTTTTTCTTTTATATCTAATTAAACATATCTTATAAATTATTAAAATAAATTATTTGATTATAATTACTATATACACTATAAATAGTGTAAATATAATAACTACTGTATAATGTGTTATATATAGTGGTAAATTAATTTCTTTAAGTCAAATTGAAATAACTCATTCAAAATGATTTCAATTAAAAATGTTAGGATAATCTATTAAAAGTGTAAGGTATGAAATCAAAGAGAATTCCCTTTAAATTTTTAGGAAAGAAATATGGCGCAAATCATATTTTTTCCATTTGAATTTAAGATGTTTAAGAGATTTTTTAAGTGTACGTATTATAATTGACATCCTAATATAATTAAAAGAAAGCATTCATGAAAATAATATGAGAATATTTAATATTTTTATCATTTATTTAAAATAAAAAAATTTGAGAATTCTTAAAAGTTGATTTTTTTGATATCTTATTGGTAAACTCAATATACTCTCTCAATTATGGAAGTAGAAATAGAAATGTTATTTATGGCCTCCTGAATTTATTTTCATCAAATTTAATCAATCCAAATAAAATATGTGGGATATATAAATTTGATGAATTCAGAAATATGTTTACATTTTTATTTCTTTGGATCCTTTACTAAATGTTAATTTTTTAATATCTATAAAATAATAATAGTATTTAGAGCTCACCGTGAAAAGACGCCGCTAGCCCGATCACGTAAGGCGGCAAAACCGGCGCCGAAAGCCGCCATCTCGCAAATTTGTAGTTGCTTCGGATCTAGGGCTTCTGCCCTCACTGCCTCCACATCTAAAAATAAAATTGGCATTAAACATACAACTTTCTTTTGTCCTAATTGTAATTTTAATTAAATCAAAAAAATGGGATGTGATTAGAGTACTTCGCAAAACATTCTTTTTCCTTTTTTTAAGTTCTCTCGATACATTAAGTACAAATATTCATTTAATTATAATGATTTTTATCGAATGTAAATGTGTGGTGTGTATTTTTTAAAAATTTTATTATACATCTATAAATTCTACTTTAGTATAATATTAATTCTTAACAAGAAGAAACAAAGTTCCAAGCAATTAAAAATGACCATGCGGGATTCTCTGAAAAGTAAATATATTCCAACAAAAAAGAGAAAAAAATGGCATATTTTAATATCAAATACCCGAATTTACGCTATAAAAAATTAACCATAAAGAGAGACATTATATTGAAAATTTAATTCACAAATACAAATAAGATAGAAGAAAAAATACGGGTTCCATATTTTCCCTAGAATCCTTAAAAAATTTCAAGTTCACTAAAATGTGATATTTCATTATTGTCTGATTTGACGTAGTATAGATTTTCTAAAAAAAAGAATGTTTTGTAAGTATATTTTTGCTGGTGGATCAAGTGACCAAGTGGCTTAAAAAAAGATATTTTTTAAAAAAGAAAAAGACAATCTTGGTAACTATATTTTATATGAGTAATCTCTAATATTTAGACGTTTTGAAGGCAAAGTCAAAATGTGCAGCGTTATGAAAGGATTTTAAATCCGACAAAAAATAAAAATAATAATAAAGAAAGACGATTAAAGATAGTCAAATAAAACCAATAACTCAAGAAAAACATTAAATTCAGCAAAACTTAAAAATTTGTTTTATTAAAATTGCTTGCAGAAGATCAGGTTATATTGGCTGAAGATGTGGAAACGATTATATCCTAAAAAAGCTAAAAGAAGAAAAATGAGATATAAACTATGATAAAACTATATATATATAGAATTTGGTGGTGAGGATAGGGACTTGAATATTGAAGGGCGTGTGATAGAATGTGTTAAAGAATATAATTATCTTGAAGTTACACTGGATGGAAGAGATGACAGAGATATTCAAAATAAAATTAATAAATGAAAAGTCATTATTTCAAGACTACGCCAACTGATTTGGAATAATTTCATCTCAAAAAAGAACAAGAGGCTTATCTTTGAATCCATAGAGGAGAGCTCCGTTCTTTATGGGCTGGAGAGAGCTGGATGGTGAATGAAAGGCTTGAGAGAAAATTGACAGCGGTGGAAATGAGTTTCTGGAAGAGATGCTGCAAACTCACTCGAAGAGGCAAGGTGAGGAATACAATCATAAGAGAGAGAATGAAGGTGCACCGCCCATTATTCGAAAACGTTAGTGGAAAAAAACTTAAATGGTATGGCGACCTTATCAAGATGGAAGAAAGCAGTATACCTCAGATCTAAAGTGGCCTCCGGTGTAAAGAAGAAAAAGAGGTAGACCCAGGAAAAGATGGCTGGATGGGGTGGAGAATATCATGCCCTTGGATCTGATTACTTGCACCAGAACCTCGCTATCAAATTTCACCAAACACTCATGAGGCCCAATATCAGATCTTCTGATAAAGTTAATCCGCATATAGAAAATTTTATTTATAAATTACACAACAATACTACTAAGTGAGGGGACCAGCAACTGAGATGGGTCTAGCACTATCACTTGAGTAACTTCCTAAAGGATTAATTTTATCACAAGATCTGATAGTGGGCCTCGTGAGTATTTGGTGAAATTGAGTGGCGGGATTCAGGTATATGTACCAAAAGCCCCTGAAAAGTAGGAGATGCTGAGTTCGGCCTCCAATGCTACCCAAACTTATAAATAAATGCTTATGATACAACAATATACAAGTAGGGTTGGGTTTTTCCCGTTATTTTTAAATATAGTATACTAGCTGTATAGCAAAAGGTTGTTTTCTGGGGGACTTTAACATGCTTTAATTATGCACGCACATTTCTCCGTGCCACTCATGAACAAATGAGCTTAGTTTTTCATCCATATCTCTAAAAATGAAGCTTTGTTGGATCCACTATCATATTCTACTCCCAGTAAACTTGTTTAGGAAAAGTTAAATAGAGTTCAGGGACGGTTTTAACAAACCAAACTTTTTAAATACTGGGAACCAAGTTTTATATATAAAATTCATTTGAAATTGAGAATATATTTTCTCATGAATTTTATTTATTTATTTTTTTTTTCGTCATCAAAATTAAGACAAATTTGAAACATTAAAAAATCAACATGAAGAATATGAAATAGATTTTTCCTCAGAAAATAAAAAAATTGTATTATTTTTAAAATCATCTATTCTTTTATTTTAACTATTTATTATAAATTATATAAGCTCTGTCCCACAATAAATAAGCCATTTCCAATGGTGATTGAATATTAAATGGCTCAGTTATTGTGGATAGAAGTTCGGAATGTTGAATTTAATTTGATTGTATTTATTTTTAGATTTAATTATATCAATAATTATAAATATATCAAGAACCAATGTAATCTTTCAACAGAAAGGCGTTAATAACCATGGCAATCGTCCAATCCTTAAAAATAATCAAATAAATTAAAATTTCTCATTTGCAGATGCTTTCTCTCAGTAAAAGTTACAAAATGGAGTTGTATATTAGTTGGTGGGTTTTGAGTTTGTGGAGCAAACAATCACTGGCTCAGATTAATAAGAGATCCTGGGTTCAAGTCCCAGGAAGCTTATTATCCAATCCCACCAAAATAGCCACAAGCTTCACAAAGTCCAGGTCACAAACTTCGGGTCTTTGAAATTCGATGTATATACTGAATATTAATATCTATTACAAATAAAAAGTTTCGATATATCACTTAATTTAAAAATTAAATAAACTCTTGTGTTTGTGTGGATAAATTAAATATTCACACTTCACTAGAGAGGCAAAAGTATATTAGTTCCATTGGATTTCTAAATACATAATAGGTAAATTTTCCTTGAAAAAATACCTATATAATAAAATTCTATAAAAACTCATGTTTTTAAATTAAAAAGTAAAAATAAAAGATATGTGTAAATTTTAATAAAATAAAATAATTGTGAATTAAATTTTCTAACTAGTTTAATATAACTTGGCACAAAAATTAATTAAAATTAATTAATAAAATTAAATTGTTTCAAACATCAACTATATTGATAAAAAAATTTTATTTGGTTTTTAAATAATGGTTTTCCTATTTTTATTATGACTTGCAAAATTTTTACCAAGAATTTTTAAAACAAAAATCAAAACAACAACGATGAACAAATTCGAATCAAATTAATTTTTCGCCTAAACTATAACGCCAAAGAAAAATTGTTAGTATAATTGAAAAAAAAATTTTCAAATATTAAAGAGGCATATAATTAGGAACTTGATTTCACTGTAAAATTTCTAACACTTTATAATATCAGTCATGTAAAAATTCATGTAGAAGTTCAAGAGATTACAGTTATAAATTTTATTATTAATATATCCATTATAATCTTTCTATAAAACTTGAAGGGTAATATAGACCCACAGGTAAATCTAGTAATACCATTTTTTTTTAACTCAATATGATAATGTTTTGTAATTGAATTTTTATTATTATAGATTTTATAATTTATGTTACAAATCGAATTAAAAAAAAATTGCGATACTAGACTTGCCTGTGGGGTTACATCACTCTTCGGGTGTTATAGTAAGAAAAAATTAATAAAAAAATGATAACAATTTTAATCTCTTGAACCGGTGGTGTGGTTTTTACATGATATTATAAAGTACCGGAAATTTTAAGATAAAATCATTCGGAATTATATGCTGCTTTAATATTCGAAAGATTTTATTTTCAATTATACGAGCATTTTTCTTTGGCGTGATATGATAGTTTAGTAGAAAAATTAATTTGATACAAATTTTTTCATTATTGTTATTTTAATTTTTGTTTAAAAATTATTGGTAATTAATTGTAAAAATTTTATCAGTTATAATAAAATGATGAAAATGATCATTTAAAATTTTTTATCAATATATTAGTATTTGAATCTATTTAATTTTACTAATTTATTTTTAATTAATTAGCAAAAAAAAAAACTGTTTTTTAATGTTGAGTAACATTAAATATGTTATTTATTTTGAAATTACACGACATTTTAACATTACATAAACAATACATAAACAATTAAAGGACAAATAGGAAAAAATTATAGTCGAGCTGGTTTCCAAATTTGAAAAATCTTATTCTCATTTTTAAAACTATGAATGCCAAACCACTTTAGACCAATCACAGGTACCATCCATGCATTTTTGTCTATAAGAGAGGGAGAAGGCCACGCCCATGACTCTACTTGTCTCTCTACATCTCAAGAATTTCGAAAACAGACGGACTACAATTAACAGCGGTTGTTTTTATAACGGGTAAAGCGAGGTAAGAGGTTGAAATGGCTAATTCATGCGTGAGCGAGGCGAGGCCAAGGGAGCGCGAGGCTTGACATGGTTCACTGCTTGGATGCTTACCTTGGCTTGGTTGGATGCTCCGAGTCGTTCACAAGAGGACTGCGGGTTTACTGCTGACGCTTTAAGGTCGCCTTGGCTCATTAGCCCCGCCCCTTTACGATCATTGGCTAGGCCCCGCCTCCCGCCCTCTCATTCGCTTTGCAACGACCAATCAGAGCCCGCCAATCGCCCCTCCCTCCTTACAGTGGATCGTGCCATAATCTGACAAAAAACTGCTAAATAGAATAAAAAGATACTATTCTTACTCTTTTATATTTAGAACAGAGAGTTAAAAAAAAAGAGTTTGCATGAAAACGAAGAAATTTTTTTAAGTTCTTAAAGAAAAATCAATTGGTACAGTGATGCGTCCTAATTGTGACATCGATTCTGTCTGACGTCAGGCATCCGTACCGGGCAGGAGAAAGGGATGGGTGTGGACCAGGCAGCGCCAGGGCGCCAATTGTAGAGAAGTGCCAAAGAGATAGTTTTAATTATACAACGTATACACTATAAGTAGCATAGCCAGGTTATGTTGATTTTGCAATGTATTTTTTTGTTTTTTGGGGGGCGGCCCCTAGGAGCCACTGCTGAATACGTCTCTAGATATTATGTATTATAAATTCTTTATTTTAATTAACTAAACTATTAGAAAATAAATTGGATTTGATAATAAGTTAGCTATAATAGTCACTTATTTTCAATTAGCTTAAATTCCGAGATTTGCTTAGGTTGATTAATTATACAATAATGTTAGATTTGAGATAGAGAAATTGTTTTTTCTAAAAATCTTCCATTCCATCTCTAGTGGCTATTTTGAACATATCCAATAGGCCTATAGACTTAGGCTATACTCTGTAATATTTGTGACTTAGGTAGAGTGGAGTATTAAGGGAAGGGAGACCGGCGCCTCTAGGAGCTCAAAATCCAAAAAAGAATACAAAAATAGAGTAGAGACTTAATTATAGTATTAATAAAAAATTTATTTTGAAAAGAACGACATGGAATAAGTAAAAAAAAGCAAAAATTCTAGATAACTTTTTTGTGATTTTTCCCTTCCCTTCCGATACTAGGCTAGATCGGGTTCGATTAGTTTTAAAGGGAAATTAATGAAAAAAGTAGCAAAAAGCCCTTTTAAATGCGTATTATTAATTTAAAATGTATACATCGCTTTGACATCTTCACTGTGCTGCAGGAACCAGCTCAACGTCAACTCGGACATGATACACAGCCTTAGTAAAGATATTCAGTATCATCTTCATTTTCTCTCTTAGAGTGTTAAAGTTCAAATTAAAATGAAATTTGGACATCCTAAAGAAATTTTGATACCAAAAATCGATGGTTTTGACGCAAAAAGGCAGATTAGAATACTATTCCGTTCTGTTCTATCCCAGAGCTATTTTTTAGATTAGCAATTTTTACCCAATCAATTTAATCAAATATTATCACCAAAGTAAGCTAATTATATGTACTTTAAGCATTCAGATCATATGATCTTGAGATTAATCTCTATTTTGAATTATTAATTAACTTATTTTATTAAAAAAATTTTAATCGAAATGGCTAATTAAACAAAAATTAAAAGGGACATATTTGTACCTTTGTCCCTCAAATTATTTTGAGGAATTTCTCACATTCAAATCAGAATTCATAGTGCAAACAATGAATTACACATCTCCAGACCTATTTAATCGAATAATGGGTCTTTTCGAGGGGGTTCTGTCAGAATACAAAATACTACCCAACTCTGTAAAAGATTCCACTACAATGGCACAACTTAAGGAGAGACTAAAATCATATATTCGAGTCATAAAATAATTTATTATTTATGACTCTACATAATATTTATATATAATACTTCAAGAAAGAAGCAAGGATTTCGCTGAAAGAAGAGACGAGAAGAGGTCTCAATACACAAAGGTCGGCTTGTTTTTAAATTGAAAGACTCCTGCTTGAGAGAGTTGAAATATTGTGGAGCTAGTGGAGATTAAACTGGAACTGATCATGACCGATCGTCATAATTGGAGATGCCTCGTACAGAGTGGTGTAATAAGAGGAGCAGAAAGAAGAAAAACCAACTATGAGAAGAGGAGGCGAAGACATGACCGTGAAGTATCACTAGCCACTTCATAGTCCTGAAACTACATTTGCGATCTCTCTTACCCGGATTGAACTTTATTCATACATGGGTCTCTAGAAGTGAGGGGTTCCTGTCTTTTGGAAGTCATTTTACTATTATGACTAAAAAAAGTGAACTCAGTTTGCAACAAAGAGGAAAAATTAAACTTCTCAAAGAACAAGGCATGTTCTAATTGCAAATTTCAAAAATTAAATACTCGCGCCGAGCTGTGCAATGTACTTTTCAATGGCTCAAGAGCACGGGATAACATAGCAATATACAAAAACCAGATCGAAAATAAATTACTACGGAACGCGAGGACAGAAAAATGGTCAGAAAGTCTCTGAAAAATCGGATGAGTTCTTCTTCCGAGCTCGCTGCTACTTTATCAAAAGAATTTAAAAGACCAATCTCTGCGAGAACAAGAAGAAGGCTGCTGGAGGCTGGATTAAAAGGCTGTATAGTCAGAAAAAAGCCGTGGCTGTCTGTCAAGAATAAAAATCTACAAAATGAATGGGCTCTAAAACACCGTCATTTTAGAGCATTGGTCCAACATTGCATGATCGGATGAATCAACTTTCAGGTAAATTATTATAAATAATAATAATAAATATAATAATAAAATACACATCCCATTTCAAAATACCAGAAGAATTCTAATATATTGAGGATCCTCTACACTTTTGGTCATGACTGTATTTATATTTATTCACTTTATATAAAGTATATATTCTCCCTCTGTGTGTTTCTGTGAACAAGTTTTCTCAAAAACGAAAAAACTTACGAGTCTAAAATTTTATATTTAAGCTCGTATCCACGTCCCATGCGCCTTGATGCTTTTCAATAAAATCGGCCAGAGTACTAGTATTTTACTGATATACTTTTTGTGTTTTTTTCCATTTTCTAAAAATTTTCTCTTAACGATTTGATTAAAATTCATAAAACAATTATTTATTAGATAATATTTGAAATGTATTATCCCTTATCTCCCCCCCCCCCTAATTGTTTGGGGCCCACTCTATTCTTGTACTTTGTAGGTTTTTTGTGAATTTGTCTTAAACCATTCATATGGTTTTGATTGCAGTACCTATAATAAATTAAATAATCTTTATGATGTATCATTTTCCGCCACAAAATAGTGTGGGAGCCCTTCACTTTACAGGCATATTTACAAGCTTGTACTTGATGAGCCAGGGGCACCTCGTTTGCCTAGCTGGCTGGCCACTGTCATTTTTCTTAAAAGAAACAAAGTGCGAGTCATAAGAAATTTATTAAACAAAATAAATTCAAGTTGGTTGAACGGCTATCTATGGGTCTGATGCAAAAAATCTGGTGTGACGTCATTACTCAGCTTTCCTTACTTTAGGTAAGAGAAAGTTGTGTCACACCCGATTTAAAAAAAAAAATAATTAGAAATTTTAAATTCTTTAACTAGGATGACTTTTCTGGCCAAATAAATAGCAGACTGGCTATCGATCAGACTATAGAGTAAGTGGTGATTTGGATGATAAAATAAAAAAAAGCCAATGGAAGTTAAGAGAAGAAATTAGCTTATTCATGAACTGAAGAGGATTGAGAGGCAGGTCATGCTACCCTGGTTGCTCCAGATAACGTCTAATGGTCTGCAGGGGAGATAATTAAGGAAGATAAGCTCAGCTAATGAATCCCACGACGAGTCGTCACTAATTTATTACTCTAGTATTAGGGACTAGTATTCTTTAAGAAAAATTTTCAAACTATCTCTCTTGATTACACTTTGAAAAGAAAACACCTTTATTATGTTTTTTTTATTTTGTAAAGAACTTCTTAAATAGAGATTTCAGCCAAAAAAAAATTTACAATTTCAAAATCTCTTTATTGTACAGATATTTCACTTTAATTGAAATAAATTATAATAAACCATCCTCAGTGTAATTAATAATAATGTAATAGTAAATAATAATTTTAATAATTCATTAAAAAATATATTAATTGCAAAATAGACATCGATATTGTATTGTATTAAAAATTAAAAAAATAAAAATAAAAAATATATTTAAGATTTATTTTTAAAAAAATTTTAGCAAAATAAATCTTTCCGCTTAAATGGCTCAGATGTCAAAAAAGACAAAAAAAAACAATAATAATATAATAATGTTTGATTGTAAGTGAAGAGACGTATTTTGAAAGATTTTTTCTATTTTTAATAAAATAAATAAAATAGAAATAGAAATATTTATAATTTTTATTTTTAAAAGAATTTTAATGCATGTCAATGTCTATTTTGCAAATAATATATTTTTTATGAATTATACAATATATGCCTGGCTTTTTTTTTTTAACTCTTTTGGTTCTCTTTAGGCTAAGGATGGCCAAATTTGAATGAAGCCGAAACATCTGTACAATAGATCTGTAAAGGTTGAATTTTTGGCTGAAAACCCCATTTGACAAGTTACATTTCTGCTGTCACTATTCTTTAATTGGATTAGTTAATTATGGATAGAATGTGTTAGGCATAATAAATATAGTGGTAATTTTTAAATATTATTACTCTTCGTATTTTCTGATATAGCTACAAGTATTTTAACTAAATTAATAATAATATTTCGATAGAAGAGAATACCAATGTGAGATGAAACACACGCGCCGTTTAAAATCATAGAGCGAAAGATGAAAAATTTGACTTTCAACATTATTAAATATATTTTAAATCTATTTATATAATTTTTTTTGGGAACCACCCTTTTAGATACTAAAATTGTTTCTAGCGAAAAACTACTGCTGTACCAAAAAATCATGGTGAATGGTAAATGCTATTTAATTAATAAATGTAAATCATGTAAATGATGATGGATGGGTGGCACATTCTTAAACATATATGCAAACATTTTTTTCTAGTTTTATGTTAATATATTTATAAACCGAAACATTGTAAGCTGCGAGTTTACAGAAGTCATTAGAGAAAAGGAACTTTATTTTTTTGGAATAGAGATTTTATCTTAACCAAACTCAAAATACGAATATATCTATTTTCAAATTGTGTTACCCGGTCCCCACCATCAGATCGGTGGAATCCGCGGGTTTGTCTCTGGCTTTAAGAGTGTGCCGTTTGTTCGACTGGACTATTCTTCCCAGACTCATTTACTCATAGAGACACCTCAAAAATACAAAAATGCGTCAACAAAAGACGTCTTTTCAGTACAAAACATATGAAAAAGAACTTGTGCATCAATCTTTCAATCAGAAAAAGAAAAAGAATATCTTTCAATTTAGCTCTCTGTCGAATCCTAAATTAAAAACAAATCAAGGAATCCTAACAAAACGAATCGGTTAACGATTAGTAGGCTCTTAAAGCTCTTAACAACAATGAAAGGTATAAAATGTAAGATGTCCCCTTTGATTTTTCCACTATTATATTCATGCGGAGAAGTTGCAAGTTCAAAAATAAAAATCCCTCTCATGGCATGGTTCATCCTCCTTCTATATTTAATTTATTAAACTAAAATTAAGGTGTGAAAATGAAATTTCTAATTAAATATCAAAAAAAAAAAAGAATACATATAAATTTCTACTTGAATATAAATCTAAGGATAATGGGTCCAAGTTGATGATGAAATCCTCGGCTGTAAAAGAGAGTGAGTCTCTTTCAACGATAGATGCCTGTATTAAATTTAAAAAAATTTTAAAAATTGTAGATACTTTTAGAAAAAAAAAACTGTGAAATTTTATTTAAAAAAAAGGAAATTTAATTTAATTAAGAAATTAAAATTTCAAATTTTTGAATGCAAATTTCTAAAACTAAAAATTATTTTAATATTAATTTGTTCATATTAATATATGAGTAATTATGAAAATTATTTATTTTTTTATAATTAACTATGGATATTTAATTGATATTAAAAAAAAAAAAGAATTATATTTAGGGTCAGGTGAAAAAAAAAGCATCCTACAAAGCTAATCTAATCTAACGCCTTTTATATTCTTATACCAAATATTATCTTTGAAGTTCTCAAGTTCTGTAAAGAAAAGAAAAAATAAATTAGGAGCAGATAGCTAATTTCATCTTCTGATGAATGAAGGTCATTTGAAGAAAATAAATGAAATACACTATTTATTATATTCTCCGGTGAAAGTAATTAAAGAGCAAAGTTAGAATAAATGGG
>JAAAKE020122006.1:0-15336 GCA_010014785.2 Anisolabis maritima
TATTGTGATCTAATAAAATAAAAGTGCAATATTTAATCATATTGGTATATAATGCA
This sequence comes from Anisolabis maritima, assembly GCA_010014785.2. Taxonomy (NCBI): domain Eukaryota; kingdom Metazoa; phylum Arthropoda; class Insecta; order Dermaptera; family Anisolabididae; genus Anisolabis; species Anisolabis maritima. The sequence goes on from JAAAKE020122006.1 coordinate 57, forward strand.
CTCATTGGCAAGGAGTAGACGCAGCAAAATTATTAATTTATTAGAGCTAACTAGATAATCCTATATCGCCTCTCTTACCCTTGAAAATTTTCAAATGGGTTAAAAACAATTACTTTTTGAAGGAAAAGTTCTTTATTAAGGCCATAACCTATAAGTAGCCCTGTTCTCTGCAGAAGTAGAGGCCTCGCTTGACCTACCAAAGGCCAGTGGTAAGAAATTTTATGGTCATTTCTCTGTAAACATAGCTAATTTGAATATCGATTAAACATGTGATTTAGTTTAATTATAATGAATTTCAATATTTAGTTTTCAGATCAAATATCTCAAATTATCTGGCTAATGTTCACTGAGAGTTCTCTTCCGGCTGAAGAACTTCTCTCTAATGTTTATATACCGTTTGATTGTGAATTCCTAATAATCAGATATGATGATGCTGATGATCCTGTGAAAATTAGCATAGCAGAGGCGTATCATATCACCTTTGATCGTGGTTTAATTGTACAGCCCTTTGGGGAATTCTCCTTTATGGGAATCTCTCTTACTTTGCAAACTCTATATGAGAGAAGAAATAATCTTCAAGACTTGCATCTTAATGGATCGTTTCTTGAGGTTAGTGTCAAAAATTTTATTTACTTTTTATTTGAATATTATCACCCGAAAGGATGAAATATCTTTAACTATAAACTTTAGCAAAATAATAATATACATACGAAATTGTTCTATTTATCATCATTTACCATCCTCGGGTAATAAAAAGTTAAAAAAGTTAGATATATTATATATTATTATATATATGTAATGTTTTTTTTATTATTTTTAAATAAAAAAAAAAAACAATGCATGCCAATGTCTATATTTTTTAATTAAGGAACTTATTTCAATGACGCCAAAATATCTGTAAGAGATCTTGAAGAGATGAGATGCTGAAAAGGCTGTTTTTTTTTTTTTTTTACTTAAATACCTAATCCAGGAGCTACTATTGTTTAAGTGAATATTTCAATTTTTAAAGTTTGAATTTCTCATGAAGTTACCATTTCGGATGAGTCTCTTGTTGCCAAATCTTTTCCGCATCTTGGGCCCTATACTTTTAAAAGATACACATACTATAAATATATATTTATTACGACATAATAAATTTATTTATATCAATTGATATCCAAATGACTTAAATAAAGTTTTTGGGGCCTGGGATCTGAACCTTGGCTTTTAAAGTTATCAAAAGAGTTAATTGTCAATTCTTTATTTGAATTAATTTGATTTTCGCAGCTTCTTCCTTTACAAAAAATAAATCGAACAGAAAGAATAAATCAAAAGGATGATATTTATGGAAATATACTTCATGTTTTGAGTGAAAAGTGTAATTTCAAGTAAGAAAATGTTCTTATTTTAATATAAAAAAAAAATTTGAGATTTCATTCTATTTTTTAAAGGATCAACTTTATGCCTCAAATTGATCAAAATAACAAAGACCCATGGGATAAGGTTGTTTTGGACTCGGGAGCGGACTTCCTCTCACCGATTACTATGGTCAAAAAGAGAATTAATTATTTGAAATTTTTTATGCCTGTAAAACATTCAGAGTAAGTTAATAAAATTAGAAAAAAAAGAAAATGTATAGCTTCATTTATCTTTTTAATTACGAATAAATCTTTCACTAATAAAAAATTATTAGTATTTATTACAGAATTATTTCGCATTTATAATTGAATTATTTTTCTTTTTTAGAATAAAATTGTTCATCGCACATCCTGGATATGAAAATTTTAGCTTTCGTCTCTATATAATATCTTTAGATGATCACACTTGGATTGCGATTCTTTGTTTTATTATTATCAGCACGATTCTTTTTACGGTCTTCTCGAAAATAAAAGCCTCCCAAAATTTATTAGATCCTAGAGATTATGAGAATAAAGATTTTATCTCGAATTTATTTCATAGTTTTATACGATTTACATTACAAGGTAAATAAATTTCAAAATCCATCCAAAGTCCAATACCATCATTATATATTATTATATTTATAAACAATAGTACACAAAATTTGAGAGGAAGACTGGATTTTTGAAAAATTATAAACTTAACAATTCCTGATAAATTTTTTGAGATAATAGATTTTGCTTGCTGGAAGATAGGCAACCAAAATGACCAATTCACAGTGCTCCTCTTTGGATCAAAAAACAAGGTATAATAAATAGTTCTATAAATAGAATCCTGTTTATTGAAAGAGAGTAAGACCTCATTCTACACCGCTAATATTTTAATGGATAAGAGCAATGCTTAAGGATTTAGTTGCTGTCCATTGAGAAAGAACTAATAAACCATGGGGTACATAAATTTGTTAGTTTGAATCTGCTGAAACTCAAATGACAACTATTACTAATGAATTTTTCGATTACTTGCTCCAGATTGTTCCTTATTAATTAATCAATTTCGTGATCCGTTCTAGAGGACCTCTAGACCAATTAACTGAAAAATCCACTTGTCATTTAATTATTTGGGTTAGCTAGCTTCCAGAAATCAAACGCAAACTAATCTCTACGACACTTCTTGGAATTTGTTACTTATGAAAGATAAGGTTAGTAACAAAAAATTTATTTAAATTTCCTGACCTTATCTTACAAGTATAATATACAAATCTCCTTATGGTTGTTTTATTGTCAGAGTCAACAATTGTCGCTATGTTTGAATTGATCGTTTAAACAATGTCAGTTTCTAATCCCAGGGCACACTGTTAACAGGCACATATCAGTTTGCAATATGGCTGATGTTTATTAGGCATTCTCTACAGAATAACGTCCTTAATGCAACTCGCAGGCACAATCATCACATAATGACCCTTGATCTAATCAGTTAACCTAGAGCACCAACGATGCTCACCACGGGCTGCTTAGAATTGCCCATATTTACAAATATGGAACGCCATTTTTTGGAGATACCCGGCTGGTGTTTGCCAAACTAAAGTGTTTATTTGTTATTATTTATAAGTGTAACGAGACAAAATGTGAAATTAAAAATATTTTCAAACATGTTTTTCTATTAAATATTATAACTTTAATTTATTTAATCCATATGATAGGAAAAAAGAAAGAGGCCAGATGGTAGCAAAAAAAGGGAACCACAGTCTTAACACGGGTAATTCGTGGTCGCAATCCACGTAGGCACCACATGTGAGCTTAAGTGCTGATTATATTCTAAATTATAAAATTACATCGTATCTATATGCATGTTTATTTTTTATATTATTTATAAAAAGAAGTCTAATTCTAAGTAAAGTATAAAATTCTAATTATTTAATTCAGAATGTTTAAGGTGAAGTGTGCTTTATATATGATACATGAAATACAAAATTTCGGCAATTCTGTGGCCTTCTCCAGGTGTAATTCAGTAACAGATAACACACATGAAGTGAGAAACAAGATGACTTATTTTAGGGGAATCCAAATAAAAGATATTTTATTTGCGACGTTTCTAGCGCTAGGCGCACCCATCTTCAGGACAAAGGCCATTAAAATACAATTCCCGCCTCCTGCAAATGTTATTTATGTTATGAATAATTGGACAGGGTGTGACTTTCTTCCCAAATTTTTACTTTCTCTTACCTCTATATGTAATATAGTGCGTATTAAAAATAAATTTCAAGTTTTTGGTGATTTTCTCCTAAACCACTCTAACGACTTTTATTAAATTGATTATACTTATAATAAATTATTATTAGATAAGTTTAAAATTATGAATTCCATAGAAACAAGAAAAATGGTTGCCATGGAAATAAAATATAAATAAAAAAAATATAATTCCTATGATAAATAATAAACAAGATTGGAGATTTAATTTTTTTTATAAATATTACCTTCCGGTTGGAATTAAAAAATTGGTGGTACCATTATTTACATCTTGGACACTCATAAAGGCAAAATATATCGTTACAAAAATTCTGGTGCGACACCACATCACATTCTCATACTTATGTAGGTAAGAAAAAATAATCTGATGTGCGGATTTTTTAAATTTATTTTCTTTATTCCTTCCACCTTCAAAAAATGGCAAGCGGATTCAAAGCTAAATTTTGATCACCAACACTTTCTTATTTAACAGACAGAATTATTCAATATCAAATATATGCTATTATATTTTAAAAATGTAAAAAATTTCATAAACACCAAAGAAAAAATATAAATGCCTTTTAGAAATAGAATATTTATAAAAGATCAAAAAATTTCAGAACTAAAGAATATAACAAATAGACCAGTCATTTTTACGATGATATCTGCTTTGAAAAAAAAATTCCGCTTTTGTTTCTTTCATTATGAAAGACCAAATTCCCTAGATTTTTTTTTTTATAAAAGCTAAGAGAAAGAGCGGAGAGAGGAGAGGGACGGATACTTTTAGTACAAGCTCGATATCTGCTATATATATTTGAAAAAAAAAAAAATGTTTTTAAAGTAACAAGATCTAAATATTCAACTAACTATCTACGAAAGTATGTTTTAAACAAATTATCTCGACTAATTAAAATTTCAGTTATATTGAAGTTAAAATTGGGAAAACTTTCCAGGCCATGTTTGAACAAACTCGTTCTTTGCTCCTTTTCTTGTCCGGATTCTGGTGAGGATTTTCTTGCTGTCACTGAATGTGACATTTTAGCAACTAAATGCACATTAAATTACTTTTTGAAAAGTGCAAATATTTTCATTATGATTAAAAAGGACACTTGGATCTCAGCAAGTATCAATGACAATTCGGTTGGAATGTTTTCTCTATCTTCATGTCGAAAACATGCGCCGTTTTAAACGTTTAATTTAATAAATAAATAGAATCAACATTTCAGGCACGTTGAAGACACTTAAATTTAAAATATATAGGACATTAGAAGATTTAATTTTGAATTGAAATTATTTAATTACGTATGTATACATGGCAAATGACTTAGAGCGTCCTATTAAAAGTTTTTGAGGATAGGATTGTTATTTTTTTTTTTTTTTTCATAGCCTAACTCTTTATGATCTATTTAAATAAAATATCTTTGAGTTTCCGGTTACACCGGAAATAGACCCCATCTCGTTTATTTCAAATAGACATCTATAATTTTTTTCGGAATTAAATTTCTTGTTAAAAAATAAAGGCTTCTTTTATTACTACATCAAATGTCTGAAAACATGTAGTTTTCGAGATAATTACATTTTTTGGCTAATTTTAATGATTTTTGGGCTCTTTTCAAAAATGAATATCTCTTACATTGTTTGTGATACAATAATGTTCTTTTTCAGATAATAAAGCTATATAAATCTATTACGAACTAATTTTATATCCATATACAGACAGGTAGGTAAAAATAGTAGTTTTTGAAAGAGGTTTGTTTTTCTTCAAAAAATCAATTTTTTTTTTTAAATGAAACCACTTTGAATTTATTGCAGGTTTAAAAAGCGAAATTAAAAACTGTTTTAATCTGTATAAGAGTGGCCTATAACTAAAATTAATATTTTTAGAGTTATTAATATTTTTTTTTTATTTAAATTCATTTGCCAAAAAATGTAAATATCTCGAAAACATGTAGTTCTAAATGTAATAATAAAAGAAGCCTTTATTTTTAACAAGAAATCAGTAATCAAAATTATAGATTTCTGATTTGAAATAAACGAGTTGAGGTCTATTTCCGAAAGTGGCAGATACTCAAGGATACTTTATTTAAATAGATCATAAAAAGTTAGGAAATGAAAAAAATTTATAAAAAAAAAAAAAAACAACCCTATCCTCAAAAACTTTTAATATGACCCTATATTTGTATTTAAGTACAAAATAAACAACAACGCCTTTATCATGTTTAAGAGATAAGTAAGAGACCATTTGTTGAGATCGAGCCCAAGTCAGCACAAACAAAAAAGACAACAATGATATATTTTAATTATTAAAAACAAAACTGTAATTTGAAATAGATGAGCCATCCGATCAGTAACGTAGAAAGAAATCTATGATGGAGGGGAGGATTTATATAATCTCACCCCCCTCTTTTATTTTTTTAATTATTTATATTAAATAAAATTATTTTATTTATTCTTTTTTTTCATGTATTAAAATTATCTTAGTATAAAAAATTTAAAGCATTTATTTGTTTTCTAATCAGTCCAATTCCAATTCTCTATCACTCATTAGAGTGTCACGGAAATGAATGGACGTTGCTTTGATAATTCAAGTAAAATTTGCCGGTGGTTAACGAAACCTATAGCTGCCGGCTAAGATAATTCATGCTTTGAATACCTGTCAGGCTAATCACTGCCCTGAAATGGCAGTGACAAACAGGTGTATAAATCTTAACACCCGAAACCAGTGGGGGTGTGTGTAAAGAGGAGGGGGAGGGGGGGGGGTTAAATAGCCGCAAGTGTTGAAGCCGATTAACGCCCCACTAGAACATTTTAGACACCTAAGAGGTGTTTACGTCATCAACATGTAGCAAGAGTAGATAGATTAGGTGAATAAATATAAATAGTATATAAAATATGAAATAAAAAAATTGGAATATCTTTTTATTTGTACTCTATGAAGGATGCACCTAAGTGGTAAATTAGTATTTATTAACTAACATTTTTGAAAAAATTGAGTTCAGCCGGGAATCGAACCCATGCTCTCAGTTTCCAGGCAAGCGTGCTGACTACTACACTATCAGAAAATAAAAGTTAATAAAAATTAATTTTTATTTTATTTTATTTATGATTCCCAAATTGTATGTTTTGAAAAGCGTGGTCAGAACCTGCAAATAATTTTATTTAATTTCTTATATGCACATATATTTCCTTATGCGGAAATATCATTCGGATTCTTATAAAAAGATTTGGGTACCGCATACGCGGACTAAAAACTCAAAACTTCATATTTGGAAATCCCCCCCCTTTAATTGAGCAAGTCTCAATTATTGTGAAAATTGTTTTTAAACTTATCCAAGGCTATATAATTATTTTTAAATTAGCAGATGTGAGAGGTTCTCACAACTTCCGCCAGAGGGCATCTTGCTGAGAGGGAAGGACACATTTGATGGTGAATTAAATAATCTAACATCTCATGTCTCCGAGTGGTCTGGCATTGTAGTCGGTCGAAAAGCGAAAGCCCTGGTTCGATTCTCGGTTGAACTCAAAGCGAGAGATAAGACAGCTCTTTTTCTGCACCTCAGTATAATCCAAAATTAATGTTGCCATCTTAAAAGAATGTGATAAGAAATATTTAAAAGAAAAAGCAAGTTAATAATTTAAAAAATAATATGCTTTGCCTAAAGCTGGTAAACGAAATATAAATTTATTTCTATTGTAAAATAATATTATTCCCTTTTAAATCCATTTCATCCAATAGAGAATAATAAATAAAAGATTCGTGCATTGACAGAAACAAAAAATAAATAAATAAAAATATAAAAATCGGCCCCCAAGTAAAGAGAGGTTTTTAATCAAGTCCCGTTTGTGACGTCGGTGTCGCCCAAGGCGACAACGGTTAAGCCAAAAAAAAAATAAATAAATAAAAAAATAATAATAATAACAATAAAATAAAATAAATAGATAAAATAAAAATCGTAAATTGGAAAGAGAGGTTGGAGGTAATCACCATGAGCCTTTCTCCCTTTTGAACTTTGATGAGATTGATAAAAATGAATTAATGAAATTTTTATAAAGATCAAACAAATAAATATATTGACGTGAACATATTTGACATGAAATTTAAAAAGTAAAAAAAAAAAAAAAATGGCGGTGATAAAAAAAAGTTTAATTCCACACTTGATAAATAGTAATAATGTAAATAATAAAAAAATCTAGTATGACGGTCGCATATCGCACAACTTTCTCTTACTTAAGGTAAGGAAAATTATATTATGTGCTCTCCCACTAGGTTTTTTGCCTCGGGCACCCTAGATAGCCGGTTCATAATTTTATTTTTAGAGATTTTGTTGGTGTTTATTATTCATTTATTAATATAATAAAAAATTAAATTAAATTAATTAAATTGGCAATTAAATCTAATTTTTTGTCAAAATAGTAATTAAAAATGTTTATAATTTGGTATATCATGGTAACGAGTTGTCCTATATTTTCTATGGAAGTCGTAAAATTCTAAATTAAGGGCCCACACTATTGAGAAATCGGAAAATGATTAATACATCTTAAAGATAATCCTATTTGTTATATGTACAGCTAATTTAATCAATATTGTTGAAGTAGATTAAGAGAAAATCACAAAAAACCTAAAAACGTACGAGTGAAGAGGGGCCCAACAAATTTTTGGGGGGATAAGGGTTAATACATTAGAGCTAATTTTGAGAAAATCGAAAAAATACTAAAAAAAAGTATATCAGTAAAGTGGTTGTAATCTTTAGCCTATTTTATGAAAAGCTTCGAGGCACATGCTTAAATAAAAAATTTCAGATTTGAAGTTTTTTCGAGTTTTTTCTTGTTCACACACACACACACAAACAGAACATTTTGCGAGATACATTTTTTTGCACTCAGGGGGCCTGAAAACGTGTTTTGAAATCTCGACATCGATTTTTTTGCGACCGCAATGCTTTCTCTCTGAATATTACATATATATAAGTAAAAAAAAAAAAAGAAAAAAATTAATTTCATATTCTTTAATAACAATTATATATAAAATTTGATTATTTTATTTTTAATAAATGACTAATAAATTGACAGAATGGATAAGAATATAAATATTTATACGAGATGAGGAAATAGTCGTAGACGTCAATTTTAATAAGAGATAAGAGAAATTTTAAAAAAAAATTAAAACTAGTGAACTTTCAGCCCCAAACTCTGGAGAACCCTTCAACCGGATTGTTTAAAATTTTTCAAATTAATCCACTCATGATTATTGTTTATTTATTTAATTTTTAATAGAATAACAGATATTATTTTTTACTTTTTTATTCTACCCGTTAACGTTGAAGTTTCGCTTTTGTTTAATGCCATCCTCAAAACTCTAAAATAAAAATAAAATCACAAAAACTATAATTATAAAAATTAAATCTAATGGATTTATTTTTTATTTTTACATAGACAGTCCCAATGGCGTATCCAGACGGAAATCATGGACAGGAGAGGAGGGGGTAATGAGTCTAATTTATATAAATATATTTTTTTGATATAGAAGACATTAATAATATTAAAAAACAATGAACGCGTCAGAATCAAATGAATATTAAAATATTATACTGAAAAACGATTGTTGTATGAGTTCGTGGAAATATATAGAAATTCACAAAAAAAAAAAGGAATGAAAGGAGGGGCGGGGAGGGGGAATCGCCCTTGCCTATAGTGCGAAATTGTGATGAACCGTCGATTTGCTAATACTATTGTACAGTTAATAATCTAAACGGTCTAAATTGCAGCAGAAAAAAGATTTTTAAAATTGAAAAAAATCATGGGGGGGGGGGGATAATTACCTCTCTTACTCCCCCCCACCTTGTATATGCCTCTGAAAAATTCTAGAGCTTTAAGGATAGTCTTGATGAAGATTGAAACGTCACTGTACAGGTACAAAATAAGAAAGGGAAAATAATAACTGTTATTTTATTTTCTTCATTTTTGACATTACTTACTCAAGCCTAAAATTCACTTATATACGGTATATTTTTTTCTTTTCTTTGTCAGCAACTAGGCTCCGTCCATATTTATTTAAATCATTTGGTATGCAATATAATTTAGATAAATTTTTTTCACTTTGAACGGGATGAGAATCTGTGATCTTTGGTACGTGAAGCTAGGCCTCTACCTCTGCACCAAGAGGCAGGGCCAATTATATATTTTTTCCAAAAATGCCAGCCCTTGGCCCTTGAACAGGAGAAAAAAGTTAAGATAAATTTTCACGTAGACCAAAAAAAAAAAATTTGATTAAATAAAAATAATTACTCAGTAAATGTTTTATATTCAAAGTGAAAAAAATTTTTACTTCGTTTATAGCTTCAGTTCAAGCCCGAAAAAAGTCAATTTACGACTTGTTAAAATTAAAATAAATATATTATTTGAAATAAATAAATATATAATGAATGATACATCAACTAACATCAGGGAGGGAGGATGGGAGGAGGGTTTGATTTGATGGCATTTTATTTTTAATTTAAAATTCCCTTGAATTCTTTATTTCCTTTAAAACGTTTTCGACCAATATTACTTACTTTTAGAAGGACATTTCAATTTTACTTTATTTTTTTTTTTTTTCATAAAATTCAATAAAAGAAGAATTGAAATAAAAAGCAATTTTCTGATATTTAATTCATTTGTTTATATTTTTGAAAATTGATGATTTATATAATAATATCTTAAAATCGATTTTTTTGAATTCCTATCATCATTTCATTAATAGACAAACAAATATTTTTCTGGTTCACTCTATAGTAAATAAAATAATTCAAAAGTATTATTTCCTTTCGAATGGGTTTATCAAAAGCTATTTACTATTGAAGATATAAAAAAATGGGAGCATTAATGAATTTTTTATTTAACAAATTTAACCCTTTATAGGCCATATAAAATTTTGAGTTATTGTTCAAATGTCTCCTATAAAAAATATAAATATTTGAAAATGTTTATTTTATCATATAGTCTATTGAAAAAAAAAAAAAATAAATTAAAAAAATAAACATTAAATAAGGAATTTAAAATATTTTGCGAAAATTCAATGAATTAAAGACTTTTGAGCTTTGGGGAATAATATTTTATATCAATGTATCAAATCGGATAAGATATGCTAATCACACCAGATTTTTATTTGAAAAGAAAAAAAATTATTTTACATAAATGACAACTAAAAAAAGGGGTTGGGCAAATGAGGAGGTTGTTAAGGGGCGGAAGGTAAAAAATGGCACCCGACCTTTAAAAAGGAGTTAATAATTAATATTTTTTTAAATCGATCTTTAATGAAAAAAAGAAGTCAGAATTTCTGAGAGGAAGGGGGGGGGGGCAATGGAGGCTGGGTTGCCTAAGAGCGGCAATTAACAAATACAGTAAAACAAATTTTTTTTATTGATCTAAGTTAATAAAAAATAGACAACGAAGTTGGAACAATTTTCCTTCGTTAACCATATCCTCTTAGAATATAAGATGGCCGTCTAACACTATCAAGTATGCAAATCATGTCATTTTGATTTGTATTTTTTTTTTTTTCAGTTTATGTTGTTGTATAAATAAATATCTCTTTAAATTAAAATTAAAAAATTATATTGACTACCAATTAATATAAATAAATAAAGACGGACTCTAAATGGACTCATATTCCGAAAAAGACTTTAAAAAAGAGAAAGGAAAAAGGCCAAAGAGATTAAATAAAATTCCTGAGTTTTTTTTTCTTTGTTATGTTTATGATTTACCAAATTTTTTTTTTTTTTTTTTTTAATAATACTCCCGCTCCCAGTCATGAAAATTGGTCCAAGCCTAAAGACAAACGTTTTCATTATCATCACCTTGAATTTGGTTTAGCGGATGCTGCGAAAATCGTGTGCACAATAAATTTTGGGGGCCTTCTTTTACCCCCCCATTCGAACCGATTCGCTTCAAATTTTAATGCTTTCTTTGGCACACAGGTCTATAAAATTGTTAAGTTTCATTTTCGAGCGATAAAAGTCAAAATAAAAACTACAAACATTAAGACTTTTTTGCATTTTTGGGTCCTTTTGACTTGAAATGCAGCAAAGATATTTTAAAAAATTCTAAAGGATAGAATAACTTTAATTATTAATTATATTTTCGAGATATTTTATGTCCTATTTATAAATAAATTTAATAGAACACATTAAAATTAGAAATAAAAATTTCAATACGTAATTTCAGAGAGCAATGTTTATTATGATTCGCTTTGATTCATTTTATATTTTATTATTAGATATCTCTATTTAAGGTTGTTTGTCAAACTTTTCTCGTTAATCAAATTTTTAAGGGTTAATTAGGTATTAAAAAAAATATATAAAGCATGGTAATAACTAATGTCATATTAATTTCATATTTATGAACCTTTAAAAATAAATAAATAAATAATAGTGTCTCATAATTGTCATTCTGAGGAAAATTAATAAATATAAATGGGTTTTTAGATTAATAAATAAGTTAGTGGAGGGAGACTATTAAAAATTAAGAGGAGTTTAAGCCTCCCCAATCAATGAGTTAGATTTTAAAATTTAATAGAATACATTAAAATAGATTAAAGGGTAGGGAAAGAAGAAATGCCAATATTAGTTCGGGTAATTCGTAGTTGTCACGAGATGTGGCCCCTTGAGTATGTACTATCACCCTCATAAGTAATTGGACAACCAATATCTTTTGTTTCGACTCAATTGATAATTACAAGACCTAGATGAAATGGAAAAAAACAAATTTAATAATAGATAAAACATGAAATTTGAAGATTTTGAATATTTTTTTTTTAAATTATATTTTAAGTATAATATATAATATAGAATGTATTAGTGAAGGCTAAAATGTCTGTGAGCTGTGCGCCAAAAATTTTAAATAATAATAATAGACTTTTTCCCTTTTCAGCAAGGATCAGGCTGTGAGCCGGCCCATTGGCGCGTAGATGCCGATCCCAAATCACGCAAATAAAACAAATTCAAAGTTCAGGATCAAAAAATACTGCTAAGAAATTTTTTTCAGGTTTTTTTAACAATAAAGTAATCAGATCTGAAAGTGGAATAATTTTTCTATTTTTTTTTACTACTAAATCATTATTAAAAATTGTAAATATTTGAAATTTTATATTTAAAAAGATTAAGTGAATGGTATTTTATATGTACCATATAAATATATTATATTTATTTATTTAGAGGCCTGCTTTAAAAGTGTAGAGTTTCAATCATCTGTCAACATTCGTACAAGCAAAATAGAATAAGATTAAAAATTAATAAAGCCAAATTAGTATTCCTTTTTTCCACATTTAACAAAATATGCAAATGGTGCTTAAAGGTAAAATTCGAGAATTTAATTTTTTTCACAATACCAGATTGAAACACACATATGTATAGACAAAATTATAAAGCACTGGTTCGGGCGGCCTTACTGTTATATAGTACACAAAAAAAAAGTAAATACTTTTTTATTTTTATTTTTTCTAAGAAATAATAACAAATAAAAGAGATTTAGATATGAATGGGGTTTCTTGGAGAGTAGGGGGCAAAAGGGGGACCAGCAACTTTAAGAAAGGTGACGCCTCCCCCCCCCTCCCGAAAGTGTGTCTTTATAATCTTTTTACTAGAACCTTAAACAGTAACCAGGAAAGTCATTTGAAAATTTCAAAGAAAGGGAAAATATTATTTTTAGGAGAGGACAATAACGTTGTAAAATTTTTTAGAAAAAATTATTTGTTCTTTTTCACAGAAAAAAATCCCTGATTTTTTGGAAGAACGATTTATTAATATAACTTCGAAATAATCTTCAGGGCGCATGTCTCAACCTGAGAAAAAGAAATCCGCGTCGAAATCTTCCTCTCCATCCTTCATAAACAACGTAATTTAATAATATCATATATTTTGTTTATATATTTATATAATAATCGAGAAGTTTGATATAAATTGTCATGCCAATGAAATCAAGTAAATATTTTTTGAATTTTAGGTTAGTTCGCAGTGAGAGTGGGGATAGCGTCCCTCTCCTCTTTTAGCTCAAGCTCCGCCCAATTTCTTTTATTAGTTGCAGCGCTATATGTAAAATGGATGTTCCTAAATTGAAGTTATTATTGTAAAAGCAGAGAGAGCTGGTGTATAAGGAAATGGTGATGGGCGGAGTGCTGAATCCACCCATCACCATTGGCAAGGATCTAGCTGGCGAGGTCCTGCGGTTTGATAATAAGCTGCAGTATTGTATTATAATCTTTTATTTTTTTGAATGGGTTTATGGTTTCTAAAATCACTCGACTAGCCTCTTCAAGTGTTTTGATTAGATATATTTTCACATTGAAAATGACTCAACGTTAAGTGAAAATACAAGGACATTTTCAAAAGTTCGCGGTCGAGCATATAAAGAGACTTTTGATTGGTTTTAATTGATATATTTGTTGTGCATAAAAAAGCTATCTAGCCTATTCATAACCTCAAAGTGACAAAGTAACTAAAATTCAAGGCAACCATTAAAAAATAAAATTAATTTAAAAACATAAGTTGTATTCTTTCATAGTTAGTCCGCGAAAATGCTTAGGAATTATGATATAAAAAGAAGCTGGTTTTATTCCCCGGATAATTTTAATGAAAGTTGAATCTATTTTGTAATATATGAATTTTATCGACAAAATATTTTAATAATTCATCAATTTTATTAAATTCAAATCATTTTTCAGTAAAAAATAGAATGAGATTAAAAATTAATAATCGAAATAAAAATTCTTTTTTTCCACCTTTAGCAAAATATGGATGAATATGCAAATGCAAGCAATGGGATCCAATAAACGAGTTGTTAGGAGAGATGGCGATTTGAGTAATGCATTCAAAACCAATGAAATTGCCTGTAATGGCGAGATTTTTAACGCGCAAATTTAATTATAATTTGCTTTAATAAAAAAAATAACTAGATTAACCTTAAGAAGAAAAGTTAAAATTTAATTATTGAATGCTATATATTTTCTTTTAATAAAACAAAAAAATTTGTTAGTATATTTATTTTTAAAACGTTTTTTAATGATACCAATAAATGGATAAAAAACAATGACTCCCTGAAATCAAATTTTTTCATAATATAATTATATGCAACACATAAGATCTATGAAATAATAATGTGCATACACATAATATAACATTTCCCCTCCCGAGGTACGAACCCGGAACTCTCAGTTAGCGCCGCTGACCACTCCGCCAGGGGCATTATTTTTATTAATTATTTTAAGGATCAATGATTCGCTTCACGTTCTGAGCGATAAAATTTATTCGGATTATAATGAAATATGGCCTGAGATGCCAAAAAAATTTTTAAAAATTAATATCACCTTAATAAGGTTTTGTTCTTTTGCTTCTGTGTATTTTTTTGTATTTTTTTAATTCACGTCTCAACAACATAAATAATTTTTATGCCAAATGGCTCAAGGATTTAAATTTTTCTAAAGCTGTTTTAGAACGCACCACGCGTTAAGTTGTAAGAGTCATGCTAAAAATTAATAACTGCGCGTGCGTGGCTTGCTCTTGAGCAATGAATTATGATATTGATTTTTGGAAAAAGCATAAAAAATTCTAATCCATTTTCTAATTTTTTAGGATTTATTTTTGGCGACTGATTTTTATTAGTGCCGGTCGATGATGGTTCTAAGTCCGACAATGTGAGAAAAATCA
>JAAAKE020122017.1:0-35004 GCA_010014785.2 Anisolabis maritima
GCAAAAAACTATATCAGCAAAGTGGGCTCCAAACACTTTGGGGGAGGGGGGATAAGGGTTAATACATTTAAAAAAATCATTTAATAAATAAGTGATATATGAATTTTAATCAAAATTGTTGGAGCGGATTTTGAGAAAATCAAAAAAAAAAATTTTTAAACATCAATAAAGTACCAATTTCAGCCTCGTACGTTTTTGAGAAATCTAATTCACAGACAGCCATATATATATTTCATATATAAGTAAGAGAAAGAAAAATAAAACCATGGGTTTTGATGAAACAAAAAATAATTATCGGAAAATTAAATAAAATATTCAATATTCTTTTAATTTTTGTCACAAAAATTCAACAATTTTATTCAAAAATGGATTTTAAACATATTTTATAGGTATTTTTAAAAATTTTTACTTTCACTTTCCTATATATGAAATATAAATTCAGTTTTTTCTATCAAAAACAATAGCCATCAAGATATCTTTCCTCTATTAGTTCGTTAATTTGTGGGTTTATTGAAGGACAAATTCATGTGACAGGTAGACCATAATATAAACATAATATAATCTCGTGCACTTGAAATAAAAATTATTTTAACGTGATATCCATTTTAATAAATATAAAAAATTGTTTTAAGATGGAACCTTGACCTCGAAGATGAATCATCATCATCCATCTTCTCTCTATCTTTATAATATTCAAATCGACAAACCCGCTGTTTAGAATAATAAAAAAAAAGTTCAAACACTGACATTTGCGTCATAGGGATGATGAAAGATGAAGAATTTATTGGTATTAAAAACAGAATAATAAGGAACAAAATCAAAGTATATTTAAGAAATAATTTGAGAAAATAAATATTTATCATAAAAAGTCAATAATGTTTGAAGAAGTAATTTTGTTATCAGTTCTAATTAGACCTGCCAAGATTTTGTTGGTTAATCACAAAAACATCGAGATTCGGAGTAAAAATTTAAGTTTAAGGTTTAAAAGTCTTTTGGCATTTAAAAATTATTTGAAAATTTCCAACAAGCATCAGTCATATGATAGCATTAAGTCATTGAGAACGTATTACGGGCCGTATGAATTTCGGCCGCAGGTTGTGCATCGCTTCTCGAAAATATGGTTTAAGTTTTTGTTTACTCGCTTCAATGTAGCCCCGCCTTAGACCTTTCGGCATCTGAGGCCATAGAGAATTTATACCAATTATTAATATTTTTATTTCCGAAAATATCCAGGCCTATTATCCGAACCCAACCTTGACTTTTAACGTTATCAATTGACAATTTCAATGCTTCTTGGCCAAGAGGGGGCATTCATTTGATGGTGACTTCAAAAAGTCTTTGCACTCATTTACCTTTAAACAAACCAGAATCCGCCCCCTGACTGCTGGTAGCAATTAAGTTAGTTTTAGTGTTATTTATTGGAATTCAAAAAAAAAAAAAAAAAAAACTCATCAATTATTGAATCTCAGTAAGAATTAATAGAAAAATTTGTACCGGAATACTTAAGTCAGAAATTCGAGCTAATATTAGCTTAAATAATTTTCGTGACCTGAATGATTATTCAATATATATCATATAAATACATGTATATGTACCTTGAATGGTTTTGATAAGTCATAGTTTATTTGACAGTTATTTTCAGGGTATATATGCTGATGGACCAAGTGACTATTGGCACTCGAATCCGAGATCTCCAGGTGGTTTTTTGTGCAAAATAAGGTGGGAATTTTAGAAAAAAAAAAAAAATTAGTCAAAAAGGTTAAAATGTTTTTTAACCAATTTAGTTGATCAAATAAATCTATTTTCAATTTTAATTGACCATATTGAATATTAAGAAATATGGACAACTAATTTCTTGATTGGATATTTTAACTGGTCAAAATTTACAAAAGTTAACCGGCCCGCCGCCCTAGTGCAAGGAAAGCACATCTATGTCCCGGACGACTGGAGATTCCGGGCTCGGTTTCCATCATTTGAAATATATACTCACAAAACATCTGTTAAATAAAATATAAAAAATTGAATTAATCTATTTGATAGTAGTGTGTTTTCGCCTATGAAGCTAACTCGGGCAAATAAATAGTGTTCGCTGATGACTGAATTCGGGGGTTTCTTAAATATCTAAAAGATTCGAGCTTTTATTTTATTCTTCAGCAGAAACATCTTAATTAATAAAAGTTATATAAAAATTCATATTCATATCATATAGAGAGCCAATTTAATTAATAGTATTGTAATGTCTAAATTGTTATCATAACCGAAAAGAAAAAAAATTATATTAGATATTGAAGAAGATAGCAAAACGGCAATGAGAAATTTATTCGTCTTAAAGAGAATAAATAAATATTAAATAAATAAATATTTATTCGCTATTATATAATTATAAATAAACGTTTATTGTCTATAAGATGAATGAGATCCTGATAAGTTTTTTGATATCACTGGTGTTAACCCGTCCCCTGGAATTTAAACTTCATAGGAGGCTCTTTACTTTATTGGTAGTCTTACATTAATTATACTTATACAAGCGGGGCCAAGACAACATATTATATTAAAACGAAGAGTACTTCATTTGAAGTTGAAGGCTGAATATTTCTTTAACTGTTAATATTAAAGAAATAATTCTCATATACCAAATTGATCTAAGCATTATTTTGAACAGTTTTTGTTTGAAAAACATTTTTGTATCCCTTTACAAATACTATTTAAAGGAAAATTAAAAATTCATAAATTAGGATTGCAACGCCTCTGATGACCAACTCGAGAGGCTTTGTTTAAATTGATACTTATGTTGAAAATACTAAAGAATAGGAATAATAAAAATAAAAAAAATTTAAAAACACAACGCTTTTATTTAAAAAGCTAAACTAAAACACTAGAATGAGGAAAGTAACTTTTTAGGTGCTCGTTGAAACTTACAAAATCATTAATGTGAAAGTAAATAAAAACATTCAATAATAAATGAGTTATTTTCCTCCTTTTAGTGCATTTCATTTATTTATTTTTTTTAATTTTATTTTTATTTTTTCCTATATAAATTTGCCACCTTGTTTAAGTGACCAGCATTCCTCCCGGTTCCCATATTTTAGAACAGTAAAAAATTTACTGAAAAGCGTTAATAATACAGTTCATTAAGAAACTATTTTCTTTTTAATAGATAAAAAAAAAGTAATTTTTTTTTAATAAAAATATCGCGTAGAAATTTTTTTATTCTTCTCTAATAAAAATCTAATTAAGTTGAGATGTGAATGATAATCAATCATCTCCGAGCAATGAAAAGAAACAAAGCAAATGCAACAACAATAACAACAAAGAATAGAAAAAAGTTTGGAAATTCTTCATGTTTCTAAGGAGTTAATAATAATCGAATAAATTTATTTATACTCGGTGGCCTCCATGGGAAAATCAAGTGCTCTTTGACCCGGAGGTCCGGATTCGAACCCCGTCTGCCCTTCGAATCATCTCTTCTTAGTAAAATATAATTAAAAGTAAAAACAATCTTCAATGAAATTAGCAAGTTTATTAAAAAAAAAAAAAAAAAGAATGGAAATGGTTTTTAAATAATAAATTAATATTTTCAAATATCGATTAAAATTAATTTAAATTACTAGGTTTGGTTAAAAACAATTTCCAACAAATTGAAACCGTTAAACCCATATGGGGAGAAGTAAAAAAATTGTTTCTGTGCTAGATGAAATGAAGTTTTGGCGCTTACAAAAATCAAAAACAAATGGTTGGTTCATAGTTTTTCTCGGATAGGAAATAATAACCGTTAATTGTCTAAAAAAAACCATAAACTGCAATTCCTATCTCCGGCGATTCAATCTCCTGACTGCCTATGTCCCGATCATCAACTCTTCTTCTGTCCTCTATTCAAACAAGAACGTACCGAATTTTTAAATGTAAAAATTCCCTGTCAATCCCAATATACAAATTACCCTCAAAAACATAATTCAAGCATTAAAATAATTTATAATCACCTGTATTTTAAAATCGTAAACCCTGATATATATTTTCTAAAATTTATTTTCAACTTATAATATTGATAAGCTTTTATGTTTATATATTATATTATTAGATACAATTCAATTATTATCACAATTTTGTTACCGGCGACCTTGCTCAAAGCGAATAGCCACTAAGATCTCTGTTTACAAGTAAGGCCAGGCGCTGCTGAACCTTGGATGGGTGGCCCCAAGGAACATGAGCGTTAACTGGAAGCCATCGATATTTTCTTAACAATATTATGTATACCGTATTTAGAAGTCAAAATTGATTCTAAAATTGAAATAATTTTGCTTTTATATTGAAGGTATAACTTTTTTTGAATTATTCGAATACGTGAAATTAGTTTGAAATATTTTAATTAATAATTATTATAATTAGAAGATCCTTCGCCCTGTCCCTTGGTCCAGAGATAAAGGTCTAGGTTCACGTACCAAAGGTCAGTGGTTCGCTTCACGTCCTGAGCGACAAAATTTCATTTATATTATTATATTGACTACCAATGAATATAAATAAATAAGGACGGAGTCTAAATAGCCTCTTAAGGTTAGCAAAGTTGACCGTTCGGCTTAGTCATGATCGACTTTTTATTTTACAGAAATTTATAATTCAAAAATAATTTTCCGAATAATAAATACAGGGTGACCCAAGTTAGTTTACTAATTTGCATTTAAAATAACAAAATGTAATGTTATAAAAATATGAACAACATTAGCGTTAATTCTCAAAATGATGGCCCTTGTGTTCGATGCAAGCTTTATATCTGTCCTCAAGCATTCTCAATTAACAACTTTAAGAGGGCAATATTAATAGATTTTTTGAAAACACATTGTCTTTTAACATACTAAAGAAGAATCACACGCGGTTGTATTACAAGACCTTCGTTGCTAATTCTACCAACATCTATGATTTAATAGATCTAAAATATCTATATTATCTAAGAACTTAAAATATATAATATAAAATAGAAAAACCGGGATAATGAAATTTGTATTGACAACCTGACTTTTGGGCCACTCTGTGTATGAGGTTTTTCCAGTAAACCAATCAAGTAAAAAGAAAAAAGTCGCATTCTTATTTAATACACTTATTTGACCTTTGAGTGATCCTAGGGGGTCTCAAATGAAGTTACAAACTTCATTATCATCATGACGCTGGAGGGACGATGACTAATGAAAACGCACGCACATCGAGCGGAATCAATTGTGTTGTATGTGCGGGTTAAATTACTTCAAAGCATCAAAACAAAGGCGGAGATTTCACAATGACAAATTATCAAAAAAAATGAATATTATCATTTAATATTTTAAGCCATAATTTATTAATGTATTCTTTACCCTGACATATACTGGTAGTTACCAAATATTAATATAATAACAATAATAATAAATAATAATCATAGTTGTATTTTTCATTATTGAGACCGAATCGGTACCTCCCCAACAATCCAATCCAAGATCACTCGGCTTACTGGTACTTACGACAGAAGAATTTATTAAAAATGGAAGAAATGAAAAAGTTTCGATATATAATTTTAGTAAAAAATGTTAAATACGTTCAAAGGGCTTTTTTTAAGATCTCTACTTGGGATAACAAGGCGCATCCTTTATATAACACATAATTTTAAAACAGCCAGCGGCGGATTTAGCTGGCTCGAGGCCATTAGTGGGAAAAATGTAAGGATCTATAATAAATTTTTATAAATAAGTAGATAATGCAAAAAATTTTCCCTGGAAACAAATAACGCTGACCCTATTTTCTTTAAATCAAAATAAGTGAAATGAATATGCCTGGATATATCATTTAAAGCCTATATGGCCCAAGATGCCGAAAAGCCTAAAAAAAGTAAAATTTAAAATCTAAAAATCTGACCATATATATAATTGGCTATCTACAATGGAATATTTTATTTGGGGATGTAAAGAATCTACTATCTTTAGATCCTGAAACTATGAAATTTTTATATAACTTTTATTAATGAATACGATGAAGAATGAAATAAAAATTTCTTAGAAGTTTTCTTCCATTTTCCTGATACCCATTTATTAAATGTGAATTTACCTCACTCAGAATTTCTTCAAACATCCCCCGGCTGTTTAACTAAATTAGAAATGATAAATTAGATGCCGAAAGTTTTTGTTATAGTTTGGGAATAAATAGAAAGTGTAGCAGCCTTTTTTTTTCTTTTTTTTCACCCTTACAAGTTTCGGCAACAAATTGTGCCTTCTTCAATTCACTCAAGATATCATTTGCCTTTTCAGCCACATTCCAAAAGCACACATGTAGAGCTCAGAGAATATCTGCTAAAAAGACAATTTTTAGTGTTCAAATGATTTCTTATGCCTGAGGAAATAGAAGAAGTTAGAATTAATTGCAGAAACATTGTAGTTGCAAGGGTGAAATAAAATAATTTTTAACATTGAAAAGGCTTTCTGTCAATCCCAAACTAAAAATGATAAATAAATTTAAAAAATCTGATGTGATAAACACAATCACATAAGGAAAGGAAAGCTGAGTGAAGTGCTGTCACACCAGATTTTTGGCATCGGGCCCTCTAAGTAGACAATATAGCCTATTTAATTAGTAGAGTTAGAGTAATTTAAGGGAAAATCGCAAAACTTAAAAACGTACAAGAGTAAACTGGGTGCCACACCAATTAATACAAATAATTAATTAAGGACGACCAAATGGCCTCAGATGCCGTAAGATTTAAAAAAATAAATAAATAAAAAATAAAAACTATACGTAGAGGCCCAAAAGCTCCCTCCATTGTGTGGCTGAATTCTACTGGAGAGGAAGGAGCTATAGGCCTATGGTATATTTTATAAACGATTTTTGTAAAAGAAATTTAGATATTCCTTTCAATATATTTTAGAAAAAATATTTTTCTCTGGCCCATTACATTAAGTTGGCTTTCGCAATGTTTGATAGACTATGAAATGAAATTAGTTTTAATTTATACCAAACAACTTTTAAGAATGAACTAGTCATTATAATATCTACCTACGCTCGATGGGCGTCAAAAATAAATAATTTTAAAAATTTATTTTAGAGAAATGTCAAGTATTTGAAAGAACATATAATAAGAACCTCTCCTACGATAATAAAGTAAAGATAACAATTACATTACCGTCACTAATTAAGTATATTATGGTAGAGTGAATAGTGAGTTGAAGGATCTATTAATAATATACATATTAGTTGACAATAGAAATTAAACGAGTGCTTAAACGTATTTTTTTTTTACAGTTTTATGAGGGTCAAAATACCATACGGTCAGAGAGAATTGAACCCAGGATGTCCAGCCTCTCCGGTGCACCAGTGTACTTCCTCTGCACCAGACTGGACATTAGACCACGTCGTCAATCTTTAACCGACTAAGGAGGTATTGTAGTCAGACGAAATTGGACTTTTCAAGAAAATCGGAAAAACTAAAAAAGTACATCAGTAAGCCGATTTTATTGAAAAGCTTCAAAATAAATAAATCTATTTACTACCTGCTTAGAGGCACAAGTCCTCGATGGCTAGGTCTAATCAAACACAAATACAAATTTATAAATTACATAACACAAAACAACAAACAACTAACAAAACAAATACAAAAAATCCTAAAAAAAGAAAGAAAGAAAAAATTAGGAATATACTCTCATTAACAAATAATATGTTCTTCTAATTCACCTAAAGAAAAAGATAAAAACATGATTAAACATTGCGCGCAATAACACGTGACCAGGAGTAAACGACGCATTAGGCATCCCGACATTCGCTTTAGGCTGTTAAGAAAAACCTGACCAAAACCTTAACAAGGATGGTGTGATCACATTCTACCTGAGCTTGACAACTAAATAAAATTTTCACATCCTAGTACTTTAGGACTTAACAAAATTTCTAATAGATTTAATCATAGGGAGCAGAGAATAAATATTATCCCAAATAGTGACAGACAGACTGTTCTCGAACCAATACCAGATCCTACAAACAAATGCAAGCCTTCAAGGATCTTGGCTTATGAATTTTCTTGCTACTCTAATTAAATAATTTGGCTCTTGAAACTTACTTGATAGTTCCTCCCAACTCCTAAAACTTTGAATCGCCTTAAACATCTTACTGAGATGCAAATGAAGAGGTTCTTAGCTTAAATATAAAATTTCAGTACCAAGGTTTTATTATTTTTGAGAAATCTTGTTCTCACACGCCCCCGCAGACAAACATACGCCCGAACGCGTATAGAATGAGAGACCATTTTGCGGGAACTTTTTTTTTTAGGCTGAGAGTTTCCCAAAAAGTGCATTTCAGTTGATATCTCGACTTCGATTTTTTTGCGATCGCAATACTTTCTTACTATATAAATATATAAGTCAGAGAAAGTAAAAATTCTATATTCTTCTCTCCTCTTAAACTACTATTATACATTCCAAAATTCCAAAGCACAAATTTTTACTGAAACACGGACAGTAATTTACAAGCCTGACTCTAAAATATTTTCATTGTTAATTAAATTAAAATAATTGATATTTCTTGTTAATTTGAAATCTTTTCTCTTTCTTGTTTTTGTTTCTCTATAGAGTATAATAAAGTCCATATTTAAAACAAATTTATTTGTAAAATGACCTTGATGATAACACAAAAAAAAAACTTTATTTTCAGGCTGATTATTCTTAGACATGTACTAACAATATATAATTTTTTTTTTTTTAAATGAATAGTTATATATAATTTAAAAGAATCTGTTGTGACTAAACGCACAACTTTCTCTTACCTAAAATAAGGAAAGCTGAGTGATATGCTGTCACACGAGATTGTTGCGTCGGGCCAAAGAAGAGAGGTTGCTCCCGCCGTTTACCAGGATTACAACATATGATCTAACACTGTAACGTCAAGCCTTCATCATCACTTAAATGGGCCCCAGACAATTTTGGGGCGGATTAGGATTAATAGATTTCAAAGATCATCTAAAAAATAATTGATATAGGAATTTTAAAATCAAAATCATCAGAAGGAATTTTGAAAAATTCGAAAAAAAGTCAAAAAGTATAATTACTTCTACTTGGTCGAAATTTAAAAGATTCGAGGTGCATGCCACGTAGCATAAATATAAATTTTCAGCCTTGTAAGTTTTTTAGTTTTTGAGAAATGACAGACAGACACAGAAACAAATCATTTTTTTAGGCTCAGGCGACTTCAAAACGAATATTTCCGTTGAAATTTCGACATTGATTTTTTTGCGATTGCAATAATGTCTCTATATATTTCATATATAGGGAAGAGAAAATAATTATTCATTTTGGCAAGATAAAGAATTTAAAATTTCACCCACTTTATAGATATGTATTTTTTGTTATGAATTAAAATATTCAAATTCAATATAAATAGCGTGATTATTTTTAAAAATATCGATTAAAAAAAAATTGTTAATTACAATTATCTATCTTTCTATAGGAGACAGTAAATAAAAAAGAAGATATATGAGAATTATATTTTTTTTTTGTCACAAGGATCGATATTGAAGGTCATAATGACTTAGATGACAAATTTTAAGTTTAATTTGACGATATTCATTATCCCTCCATATTTAT
Organism: Anisolabis maritima; assembly: GCA_010014785.2. Lineage (NCBI taxonomy): Eukaryota > Metazoa > Arthropoda > Insecta > Dermaptera > Anisolabididae > Anisolabis > Anisolabis maritima. Next base: position 9,582 of record JAAAKE020122017.1, read on the forward strand.
GTGGTTTAAGCAGGAAAATGTGGATGAAGAATTCGACTTCGCTAATGAAAAATATTTGGAAAAATATCCAATTATATTTAAAAAAATGAAACTTCCCTCTCCCCTGAAGTGATTGGAGGGATTTTTGAATTATATATACTAAGGGGAAGCTACATCTCAAATTTAATTAAAATTTAATGAAAACGGAAAAAATTATACCGAATTAAAAATCATAAAATTGATCTCTAAGGAAGTAGATGAACCATGTTTTCTGTCCTTCGCGGACGAAGGGGAAGTGTACACGCTTTTCCTTTTGGAAAATGTGCTTAGAAGAAATGGAAATATATAAAAAAGAATTGAAAATAAAAAAAATATTTATGAGACAGAAATTTAGAAAAATCTTTAATGTATATTATTTTGTTACTCATAAAATATGTCTTCTTTGATAAAATTTTAAGTAATTATGAAAAATTTATTTAATTTTATTCTCAAAAGAAATATAGGACCTCTTAACGAAAAATGTCTATACAAACTTAATTTATCGGATACTTAGATTAATTAATATTTATCATATGTGTATTTGATTATTTACAAAATTTAATTCCTAAATCTCAAACGTGTCGTCTTTTGTTTTATTTTTTTATCATTTCTTGTTCTTATCTCAATAATAATAATTTTTAGACAAAATTCGTAATTTATTTTGAAACAGATATATAGAATTAATGAGAAATTGTGACGCATTTGCCTTAGTTATATAGAAACAAGGCATATAATTAGGGGGTATAATCATAAATATTTAAACTTTAAATGTAAGAAAGCAACTTATAAAATATCTCAGTTGACATCTCAACTGATAATGCATTAAAATTAGAAACTTGAAAATAACTTTGATAAATTATTTCTTAAAAAATAGTTATCAAGCTGTTAAAGCGCATTTACCCGGGTTCTAGGAAAAACAAATTTTTCTTTTGCAATCAATGAGATTTAAATCTCTGATGGACTCCTCCAAATGAATAGGCGACACGCCGAAGGTGAGAGAGTCTCTTCTCAAATTAGGACATCCTCCCTAGCATAGAGAGGGACCGGGTGGAATTAATTATAGAAGAAGTTAGCTAGATAAAAATGACGGCAGGAGGTTCGGAAATCAAGTAATTTCACGAGTGTCGAGAGAGGGCTACGGCCAGAGGACGGCTTGGTTTGTCTCCGTGCACAAAAGAACTTCAGGTGAATAAACGACCCCCGGTAGGTAAGGTTATATGTTCCAAATGAATTAAATAATTTATATACTAATAAACTTATATAACGATTCCTATTATCCATCCATATTTACTTAAATTAATTGGTAATAATAATTTAAATAAATTTTATCAACCAGGAAGGGGATCAAACAGTTAACCATTACAATAATAAACCAAGAGTTTTAGGAATACCTCAAGGGAAAGAGCCAGTTTTTCTAGTTTAAAAAAAAAATTAGATATTTAAGTATATTTTTTATACTTAGACTTTATTTAGACGTTTAATATTTATTAAATTATTTAAAAAAAAATAATTTCAATATATTATATATTTGATAATTTTTTATTTTTTCGGGTGAGATGTCGAATTTGCCTGTTTTTTATTTAATTATATGTAATTATATGATTTGCGTATTGAATATATAAATTATATTCATATCTTTATTAAAAATTCATTATCTCTCTCTCTCTCTCTCTCTCTTTCGCCTCGCTCGGTAGCTTTCTTTTCACTAAAAACACCTGACTTTTTATTTGAAATTTATTTGTTAGATAATAAAAATAACCTGAGTATTAAACTTGACATTCAAACAATATAAGTATTAAAAAAAAGTGGAAAATAGAATTAAAAGAAATCAGTTTATGTAATAAAAATCTCTAATTCACATTATCGAGAAAAATCAATGGAATAAATTAAAATAAATATAAAATGAGCAGGGATTTCAAACAAAAACGGCCTCTTGCTAGAGGCTTGCTAATTATTATATCAAAAAGAGTGTATGATGTACCTATGGTAGTTAAGTCAATTAATGATTAGTCGACAATGTGAACCGATTGGACGGCTGATTCATTTATGCCCCGTGTTAGACTTTTTGGTCAGCCCATTTTTTCGTCTTCCAAAATTTTCTTTTATCTAAAGGAGTTTGTGAATACCAATTTTTGCGTCCTAAAAATTCATTTTGAGCGAAAATGTGTATCATTTTTGCTCGCTAGAGGGTAGACAACCAAAATGAGTAATGGATTTGTCAATTTCTTGCTCCAGAACTCGTTTAGAGCGGACTACGTATGTGAAGTTGTTAATCCTTCCTAAAAAATAATAGCTGAGCCCTGGAGCAATTAATAGAAATATCCATTAGTGAGTTGGTCATTTGAGTTGCCTACCTTCTAGCAAACAAAAAAATAAATAGTATATGTTAGAGCGCATTTGTTCTCCGTCAAATGTCTGAAGAGGGATCATCTTGCTTCAAAAACGGGAGCTAGAAAAATCACATGATAGAACGTCTTTTTTTGGAAAGCCATTAACAGATTCCGCTGTAAAAAATGGGTACATTTTTTATTCAGACTTAGTTCATCTGGCTTAAAGGAATATATAATTTAATCCTCCTACCTTATTTTTCGTCCCTGGGAACCCTTTTCAGGGAAATATGCAACACTTCGGCTAAGAACAAGAATAATAAATCGCCTAGACCAGACGGGATGGGAATTGAATTCTACAAATGTTTACCCCATTTCTCAATATATTTTTAATAGAATATTTAAGAGAGAGCGTGTACCATCAACTTGAGTTGGAACTGATTTGCCAATGCATCACAAGAAGGGAAATGTTAACGATACTAATAATTCCAAAGCTAATATGGATAATCATTCTCTTTCTTTTTCTCTTGTAATGATTATTTCGCGAAATACTTTTGTACTTTAAGCCGGGTAATACTAATGACAAACACAATGTTTTGACAGGCCAAGTCCTACGCGTTCTCTCATCCCCACTCTCGGTCGAATTCGTGATGAGACTTTGAGTCACCTTTTCCAGAACCACGCTTTTTTAGTCTATCGTCATTGGACATAAAATAAATAAACGATACGACGGCTACCATTTATTATATTAATTTCTCGATTGATTGAAACTTCATTTCGAAAAGAAAAAAAATTATTTCAAACTTCCGACCAACTTCAAACCCATTGTTTTGTTAAAATCTCTTCTATACTTCATGATTTCAAATTTTTTACTTTCTCTTACCTATTTAATATATAGTATAGGGATAGTTTTGTTCAATCTTGATCAATCAAAGGAAATTCACATTGAGGTCCCCTGAGTATAAAAGAATGCTCCATCTGTATATGGGTGTGTGTAAACAAGATTTCTTAAAAAAGAAAAAAGTTAAGTATCCGCGTCGCACACAACTCAAAGATTGTCAATAAAATCGACTTACTGATGAACTTTTTTTAATTTTTTTTTTTCGATCTTCTCAAAATTCGCTCTAACGATTTTGATTAAAATTCATAATACAATTATTTATTACATGATCTTTAAAAATGTATTATCCATATTCCTCCCCCCCCCCCCCATATTGATTGATTACCACTTCAAAATAGTGTGGGGCCCCTGACATAGGATTTTAAGGAGCTGATAGAAAGATAGGAAAGTGTTGCCATGGTAACAAAATATAAATATTTTTAATTTAATTCCTGCAAGCCCTGTCCCTTGAAGAGATAAAAGATCTTGCTTATCAAAAGTCAGTGGTTCGATTCCTGTCTTGAGCGACAAAAATTTATTTAGTTTAGAAAGTGAGGGATAATTGTTTGACTTATTGTCTTTTAGGGCGTTTTGAATACCACTAACCTTTTCAATATCATTCAATGAAAAATTTATTTATATATTGGCTACCAAATGAGGTAAATGAATAAGAACTGAGTCTAAATGCCCAAAAAGATTTTTTAAAAATTCCTGTTTCCCCCTGTAGCCGAGACGTTAAAGATAAGGGTGGGGGTCAGTCCAGAAATTTATTTTTATAGATTGGATACCATTTGATATAAATAAATAAGCCTGAATTATATGTATAGTAATAGTTTAAAATCTAATTAGCCTCAAATGGCGAAAGGACAAAAAAATTCCTATGTTTGAAAATAAACGAAATTTAATTGTCAATTTAATTAAATTATTTTTATAATATTGATTATTGATTAATACATAAAAAAGAAAATTGTTTAAAAATACAGGTAAACCCGCTAGGGAGCCAACGCCAAAAATCTGGTGTGTCAGCACATCAACCATTTTCCTTAATTTGATTAGAGAAAGTTGTGTGATGTGCGGCCGTCACACTAGATTTTTTTTATTTTCGTTCTTATATGAATATCTCGTTACATAATTAATTCAAATATTGGTTTTTTATCCCCTCTCTTCGGATTCAAAGTTCAATTAGCTAGCCTCTGATTTATTTGGGAAATTTTCATGTTCTTTGAATTATAAATGTCTCACTGACTAAACGTTCTTAAAAATTTATTTACGTATTAAAAATATAAAAAAATTTTATTCATAAGTTTTTTAGTGGGTTTTCCAGGTTCAATTAAAACCCTTTTTTTTTACTTTGATCTCAATTGTTTGTCTGTATATGAGGCAGTATCATGTTAAGAAACAAATTTTACATCCCATTTTTCTGTTGGCGTTAGATCTGGCGGGGAGGGGGGGGGGGGGGGAGGTAGGTAACCCAAAAAAATATTATATTTTTTGATTAATTGCTCATCTACGGACTACGTAAATAAATTTGTTACATTTTTCTAGAAATTAGCAAGAAATGCTCAAGAGAAAATAATCACTTGGTCATTTGGGGAGCATACCTTGCTACCAACAAAATTAAGCTATGCATCCATTCCAAGGAAAAAATTTTTTTCATCAATATGATTGTTTTCTAATTATTAATTTTTTTTTTTCTCTACATTACACAAAGTTTTTATCTCGAGATATGATTATTTTAAAATTAATAATAAATAATTTTTGTTTTACTCACATATCAGTAAAATTAACAACCAAAAATGGACCCTTACCTGAAACAAAAAGAAAAAATAAACATTAAACAAATGAAATGAGTGAACTTCTATGATTAGAATACTCGCCTGTCTGAAGGCAAAACAAAAAAAAAGGCAGACAAAATAAATCCAGGTTAATATTAATTTCTTAGTAAACAATAAAAATCCTTTGAGGCTGGGAAATGTATTCAATAGGATAAAAAAATAAAATATAAGAGTTTAATCTAGTGAATAGATAATCGTTTATAATTAATTCTATTTCAATTTATGAGAAGAGTATAAATAATAAATAAATTGAAAGGGGCAGTTGTCCACCTGGAATCTCAATATAGAAAAATAATAGGTCTAGCAATAAAGTGGATTTTTTAGAAAGAGTAAGTTAGTAATAATAAAATAATTTATAAATTTTCAAATCATCAAAGTCGACTTTATCTGAGTTTTGAGGAGGGATGTAGAAAAGAATGTTCCCTCAAGTCGGTGGGGCCCTCCCCCTAAAAATGCCTTAATCTCTCCTGGTCCTACGATTATCACAAATATTATATCATTAAAATATTTTTGAATCACTTTTACTTCTTTGAATATTTGCAGAGGTGCAGGGGGTGGGGCAAGTGTCTCCCTTTTACGAATAAAAAATAAAATAAGGCATTTTTCCCTTAATTGAGAAGATTGAATAAGGAACTTTTTGCTTCTTAATAAACAAATAGAATTAATTATTCTTTAGCAAATTTAAAAATCCTTTTTAGGGAAAACAAATTTGATCAGAGTAATATTATTGGAAAGTCTCTTACTTCAATATTAAAAGAGCAGTTATTAATGCTTAACTTCTTAGTCAATGAATGGACAAAAAGGACAAATCTTATTCTTATTAAAGATTAATTGCCCTTTTTAAAAAATAAAATTTAAAAATTTAAAAAATCTAAAATGAACTAGAAAAAGAAGAAAAGAACTTTTTGCATAAAATTGTCGAATATTTATGACAAAAAATAAAGCAGTGGTGGCTCATTAACACTTAAAATATCATTAAAGGGAAATGAGTCAATGAGCGCCCATTCCTTTATTTTTTGTCATAAATATTCAACAATTTTATTCAAAAAGTTCTTTTCGTCTTATTTGTGCATTTTAAATAAATTTTATTCTTTTTAGTCCTATTTTTTTGTCAACATAAGTATGAATTAAAACAAAACTTTTCAGTGATTTTCGGGTTGGCCACTTCATGCGTTGCAATCGCTGGGAATTTTATTTAATTTCGTCTTTTAAAAAAACACAAAAAATTTTTCAAAAAATTATTCAAAATGATGGAAATAACAATTTTGTTATTTCATTAAAATTAATAGTTAAAGGGCTATTTTGATTTTGCAGGATTGAAGTTCAAATTTCTTAAACGGATAGATTTTTGTCTCGATTTACAACAAGGTGTTGTCATCGAAACTAAACATGTATATATTAAATTCCAGAATTCTAGCTAAGATGATGGGCAGACAGACAAAGCAAGTTAAATAAAAGCGTTTGATAAAATAAGACTATTAAATACCGTACTTATTTTTGCAATATAATTTAAAATACTTAACAAATTTATTAAATTATTAAAAAAACCAGTGCATCAGAGATATATTTTTTTCATTAGTTAACCTAACCTCACTTTTAGAAATAAATGAAAAACTCTGCTCGCAGCCTATGATTGCACCGTCATCATGGCAAACTTTGTCATATTTTAATATTGTATTGATAAATACAAAAATTAATAAATATGATAATCTAAGAGCCAGGGTTGATGCTAATTTCTATTTGTTGCTCTAAAGTGAACCACACATGAGTTGTTAATTGTTAAGGTGGTAACACCTATACATGCGTGATTCGCTCTGGAATAATGAATTAAAAAACACCATAAGATTTTTTAACGAAAGAAGGGGGAATAAAATAAATATCGAAATTTAGACTTAAAAAAAAAAACCAAGCAGCTTCAAACGAATGGTTTCCAGAATAGATGCAGAAAGAAAAAAATATTTTATAAACCATTTATAAAGCATTAAAAAAAGTACTTTTCCATTGCTTGGTTAAAATAAATGATGAAACCGCTATTTTACAAATATCATCTATAAAATTTACTTACAATAAAAATTTTTCTAAATCAAATAATGTATGGTATAGCCGATGTAAATTTTTATTTTATTTTGTTAAATTAATCGACAAAAAGCGAATAATTTATAGTTTGTTTTTATTCAATATACGTCATAGTATTTAGTTCAAAAGAGGAAATAAACATTAGAGTCTTTTATAGGCAATTAGAATTAGCGGCCCTGAGAGAATTGAGCGAAGGATGTACGGCTCACTTCAGTCCATTCAGTCTTTTTCTAATACATTCCTAAGTTCACTATACATGAATCAATTTCCTCCTTTCTCTACTTTTTCCTTTTTTTTTTTTTTCTTTTTTAGTAAATTGTTTTTCATTGATTATTAATTATCAATTGCTTAAAGGAACAAAGTGGCGGTCATTCATCGATATGAATGATATCTTATTTTTTATTAAAAGTGAATGGAATTATTAATTAATTTTTATACTACAATAAATATGTCGCTATTTTTTAATTTTATTGAGCCATCTATACCATTTCACCATAGAGATGCATACCTCAAACCCGAAGTAATCATCAATTGAGACTATGTGAATATTTTCTAACTGTAACTACAATTTTAGGTACTTAACAACGCCACATCTTTTTCCAGTGAGATCCTCTAGGAGAAAATACCAACTCAAAACGCATGTGGCCTACTTTTTCCCTAATGATCATCCTCCCTTCTAGATGATAGCGCACCACAAGTCTCTCCACTATACTATATTTAATGAAATTTCAATATTGAACATGTGGAGACATGGAGTGGTGAGCAGAGAGCTGACAGTCTGCGAACCAATCAGAGCGCGCCTTGTACAAAATCGTTGCGATGGTTGTCAGATTTTCCCAAAAACCCTACGTCTGCTCCTTCCTATGAGGATTGTGATGCACAACACTGGCAACGTTGCAGTTGTCATGCAGTCTCTCCGCCAAGTGCCAACCAAGGGCTGAAGTTTTATTAAATAGAATTTAGTAGAGTTGCCGTGTTAATGTAAACTTAATTTCAATTTTTATACAGATAAATTATTGATAGTAATAATAATCACAAACGAAACTTTTTTGTATGGGTGAATTTTAAATTTTAACTAGAATATTTTTATTTAATTCGAAATTGTTTTTCTTTTTATATTTTTAAGGAGGAAAGAAGGGTCGACACCAAACTTACTTTGTCACCGTATATTTTCATACCTTGACTTAGGGTACCCCTAATAACGAAGCTTCCATATAACGAAATTCGCAATTTTCAAACAAAAACCTTTCTTTCATCAATAATGAGTTTCGTATCCTTTTGATTGTTATTGTCGTTATAAAAGTTTTCAATATCTGTAACTAGGAATGTGACCTTATCTTGTCATAATATTCTTGCCCCTGAAAATGAAGCAATTTCGTGGAACGCATCCTATTCGTTAATAGAGGTATACAAGAATAAATTTTAATAGATAAGTCATTTTTAGGCATTCCAGAGCAATAAATATCATCCCTTTATTATGATATGTAAATGCCATTATGGAATTTAACATTTTTCATTTTGTATCTCTTTATTATGCCAATTCAAAACGTGATATCCCAGATAACTTTGTTCCGTATACATAATACAATATAAGGCTGTAAGGAACCTTAAGAATTTATTGCCTCGTTAGAAGCAACATTAATCCCTGAAGATTTGTTTTACAATCGTTTATTTTTTGATTTTTAAAAATAATTAAGAGGGAGTGGGAATATATGAAATGATTAAAAATCTTATTAATTGCATATAATAAATATTATATATGCACGCTGGTTGTAATAAAGACACGAAGGTCATCTAATAAATAATGGAGGCGAAGAGAATTTGCCAGCTTCTAGTTCTCTTTCCTTTTTATTTCAAATTCACTCAACAGGAAAATTTTTTTTAATGTTATATAATAAATAGAATTGAAAATTTTAATTATCCCATAGAATTTGAAAAGATTACATATTAATATTCTGTCAAATTTCTCATCAATTATTCTTTATTATCATCTAACATTTTTTATAAAAATATAGGCCTACTATCTGTAGCAGCAAATAGATAGCTTTGGCATGCTTAATGAAAGGTAAATTTTGAGAAGTTTCGAAAAAAGTTCAATTGTTCATAGTCAATTAGTCGTATGATCCCCAAAGGTGGTGAGAGTAGTTTTACATATTTACATAAAATAATGTACATTTGATATTCTTTGATGTTATGTTTAGGTGAAGTCGCATATCGGTTACAAGTGTGAGTGATAAATGATCCTCTGTTCATCATCATCATCATCATCAAACAGCCTCTGTCGTCCGTTGTTGGACATAGGCCTCCCTTTAGACGTTCGTCATATAGGGTTGTTGGCCATAACCCCTACCACGCTGGCCTGACGGGTTGGAAGGGTGAAGAGACTTCTGGCAGAGTTGGAAATAATTGCGGCAAGCAGGACTCGAACCCCAGCTATTTTCATGCTCTAGATTCGTAATCGCCAGCTTATCCGTCTTAGCCACTGCCTCTTCTCTTCCTCTGTTATATTTATCAAAATGGTGTATTTAGTGTAAAAATAATTATATTCCTACGTTGTGGTTTACTTGGATTAAAGACAGCAAAAATGTAACCTTTGTTTAATATTTTACTAAATTAAAGTCATAATACTATTAAAAAGACTAGCACATCATTAGTCTCTCTAGATAGAAAAATCTCCAAGTTCTGGCTTTCTTAGTAAACCATTGCACCACTAAACTTATAAAAGAACAAAGAAACTACTTTTTTCAGCATCTGAGGCCATTTAGACTCCGTATATATTTTGTTTAAATCATTTAGATTCCAATATAATTTAAATAAATTTTTGTCGCTCAGGACGGGAAGCGAACCGCTGACCTTTAGTACGTGAGGCAAGACCTCTACCTCTGCACGAAGAGACAGGGCAATGAAACTGCCAGCAAGTACAAAAAGTCGATTCTAATGATATCAGGCTAGCTAGCATTGAGCATTGAGCGACTGAATAACAGCTTGCGACAATCGGCCCTGGTCTCACCTATTAGACCGCTTTTTAAAAGGAAGTCAAAAAGTTACAAAAAGTTTTTTAAAAACATCCAATTTTGAAAATTTATCAAACCTGGTTGTGGTGAGCTTCTTTTTCCAAGTAATAAAATGTATTTAAATTGGATATCAATTAATTTAAATAAATTATAAAAAGTACTTCAGATTCAGAAAAGACAACATAAAAGTATTGATTAAAATGCCAACAAAATTTTGCCAATTTCTCAGTATTCCTGTGATATCTTAAATTTTGGTATTGGCAAAGAAAGAATGGGCATAAACTTCAAAATTGTGTTTTTTCTAGATGTTTTCGTTATCTATAACAACCAATTTGTCTCAATTTTTAAAATTAAATAAATATTTTAATTTGAGTCTAGGCAGCCAAGGATAAGTCTAATCCACCCACTGAATATATCGCCTTCTTTTGCGTGAATTTCAAATTTGTTTTATTCTTTAAATATTGCCTTAAAAAATAGAAGAAAAAATAAAGATCAGATCAATAAATTTCTTGTTTAAATAAGATCTTTTGTTTTATTTTTATCTGTTTAATCCATTAAATCAATTGAGATTATATAAGAAAATTTTACGAAAGAAAAAAAAAAAAAAAAAAATTAATATAAGAAAAACAATCTCAGAGCAATATTGTTTTGTATTTGCATAATTATTTTTTGTTTAATTAGCAAATGGATTCTATAATTAACCAATGAAGAGATCATAACGCACCTTTCCTTCATAGTTAAGATTTTTATCTAAATTAACTATTTGATGAACAGGCAGGGGCAAATAGTGAAATAGATAATCGGAATGAATTTGATGAAAATGTGCCAGGAGGCAAACTCGGAAACAAATGGAACAATAAAAAACGGCGGCTGCTGCTGTTTATGCATCAAGGCCAGCCAACATAACAACATAACATGGACACAGACACAGGAAATAAAATCGGGAATGAAGAGAGAGGGAGGAAAATTCTCAAAGACATTAGTGTTAACAAACTATCCAAAATTAAATTAAGAAGAATAAATATATTTTTATTAACTAGGAAATATCCTATAAAAATAAATTAATAAATTATGAAAAGAAGGTCATTTTATTTTACATATGAATGAGTTTGAAGATATATATAAAATTTTATCATTATTAACAAGTATTTGATATATTATTGTACTCAGGAGCGTAATGCCGCCCCCAGAGATTCCTCACAGGAAGAGGGTAACCTATCAAAAGAACATCAGCTTAAGCAATCAGTTTTTTCCTTGTAAGAACGTTAGACCCTTATGGCGCTCGGGCCCTCTGCCTAAAGGAAAGGTAATAGATTCTCTTAAATGTCTAGAGTAGTCTCAAAACTGGATATTTTCTTGCAATTAATTCTGGATAAAAAGTATATACAAGGGTGTTCAAAAAAAAGTAAACACCCTTTAAAATAGAATAGCTGCTATTTTATTGTGAGTATTACAGCAATATAAAGGGAATAGATAGAGCACAGACACAGTTTCTTCGTGTTATTTCAATAAGTGCTCAACCTGCAAACTTTCATTTATTATAGATGTGCGTGTCTACCTGAATAACCCTTTACCGGGACTTTGAATAGGACGAAGATTTTTACTTGTGGGGAACGTCAAAGACGTAGTGTACAGTGAGAAGCCACGGTCACTTAAGGACTTACGCAATGAAATTGTAATGGCTTGTGAAGCAATCTTTGGAAGATATAACCAGGAATGTACAGCATCGTGCTCAAGTGTTTGGTGGTTTGCAGTTTGAGCACTTATTGAAATAACACGAAGAAACTGTGTCTGTGCTCTAACTATTCCCTTTATATTGCTGTAATGCTCACAATAATAGATCAGCTATTCTCTTTTAAAGTGTGTATACATTTTTTTGAACACCACTGTATTATAACAAACTTTAAACCTTAGATTGCATAAATAAAGACTGGAAAATTTAATTACTAAATTACAAGAAAAAATTAGGAAGGTAAAATTTTATTTTATGGACAGTCTTCGCTATTAGATTTATTATTAATTAAAATTAATTATTAGTCAAAATATAGATAAAAAAATATCTTTTGACTTAAGTAAGGATCTCTTCTAAATCTCACTAATATTTGTTAGTATTTGGTTGGCAAAGTCCGATCGACTTTGTATAAAATGAGAATGAAAATGATGAAAGAGAAATAAACATGTAAAAAGAGGAGTTACTTAATTATAGTTATTGTAAGTTAGATCAAAGTTCGCCTGGGTTTGAAGAACTGTGTGTCTAAGAGCACGAAAGCATTTTATCTAAATTAACGAGAAATGTTTTGGATTGGGTATAAAATTTTCAAAGGGATATTTTAGACCTTTATCCTAAAGATTTGTAAATTTCTCTTATGATCCATGTTCAATATCTAAAAGGACTCAAGACGATTGTCAATCATTTAATAATATCCACTCAACATATTTAAAAAAATTTGAAATGGAAATTTATTTAATTATTATAAGGTGTGTATAGATAAGTAGTTAATTGTTTAAAATGGGTAATAAAAATAAATTATTTATATTGTTGTAATTATAATATTACTTAAAGCTCGATTTTCTTCCTCCCCTCCTTAACCGAGAGATTAAAAGTATTGACATTTTCAAATATTGATAATCTTAAAAGCCAAGAGGTGTAGGTTCGAATCCAAGGCAGTCCGATGAAAATTTATTCAAATCATTTGGATACCAATTAATGTAAATAAATATGTCTGGATTTCAAGTATCGTAATGAATATATTGTGTATTGTTTCAAGTCTATATGGCCTCAAATGCCGAAAAGACTAAAAAAAAAGATAATTATTTTAACTTTTTTTTTTTTTTTGTAAATATATTTTGGTGACTGGAGGACTATGTGACCATATAGCTTCCGGGTATCGGTGGGCTTCCTTTGCACCAGAGTAAGAGAAACTTAACCAAACCAGCATAAATATATTCCTTCCAAGGGACATTCCATTTTTTAAAATTTTTGATTGTATCAATGAATAATAGATAAAGAAAGAAGCTTTCAAATGAATCTAAGCATATCTTTCAATTTTGGATTTGATCAGAGAGAGATGATCGGGAAAAAAGTCAACTTCTGAAAATGAGCATTTTAGAAATAAACTTAAAAAGAGCTAAGGAGGGTCAAATAATTTTTTTATATAAGAAACGTTAAATTTTATTGAACCTAAATGAGCCTAATTCTTCATCTAATAATTGTTCTTTTATAGGTATTTTTGTCGATATAATTAATTCTATTATTTATAATTTCTTTATTATTTTACGCTGAGATATCTCTTTATCACTCTCTTACGTGACTTAGCATTAAGAAAAAAACTTTTGCATAATTCGACAACACAATAAGAAAAACAAAACTAACAATGTCAACAAGTGAATAATAGAAATAATATATTGTTAATTAATTTTAATATTTTACAAAAGATGGAAATTGAATTAAATTTTAGTCATGTTTTTTGTCAAAGATAATTAAATTTTAAGATATTTATCAATATTTGTGAAGTCATAAATATATTTCAAAAAAAGATAAAAATGAAATCTTTTTAAATATTGGAGGGAATTAAAATGGCGCCATTTAATTATTTATTTTAAGGATATTTATTAAAATCTTTTGTCATATTTGGAGTTGATTGGCCTAGACAAGGGCTCCTTGTCGGCCCGCGAGTCGGATCCGGTACAAAAGGCGTTTTCATCATGCCCTTTTTTTAAGTGTTTTTCGGCATCGGAGGCCATTTAGACTCCGTCCTTATTTATATTAATTGGTAGCCAATATAATATATATAACATTTTGTCGCTCAGGACGGGAAGCGAACCACTGACCCTTAGTAGATGAAGCCAGCCAGACCTCTAGCTCTGGACCAAAGGACAGGCGTCATAAAGATTTGAAACAATATTTATTTTAATTATGATATCATTATCCAGGCATATTTATTTACATTAATTGATTTAAATAAATTTTCATCGGAATGCTTGACATTCTAACCCTGGGCTTTTAACGATTTACGATGTAAATATCTTTAACTTCTCGGTCACGGGGGAGGAGGATTCATAAAGTTCCCAAGTTATCCAAGAATTGTTGTTTAAATTATTGTGTAATAATATAATTTCTCATATTGCAGAAATAAATAAATAAAATTAATAGAATTGATCACAAATAAATATAATTAAATAATGATAATTTGTTTTATGAACTGGTTCTATTAAAATTGAATTGAAGAGCGCCCCTTTAAAAGATTAAAGCAATGGACTTTCAACAAAATTCAAATAAATTCTTGTTCAAATCCACCAGTCAAAAAAATTATCCAGCCTTTTTCAGTGATAACGAGCGAAACAGGTACACATTCCTATTTAGTTTAAAGAAATTAGGGTCGAGAATTTTGCCGGAGCACGTAGAAAAGGAAAAAATAAAAAAGCATTTTCATGGTTCGCTTTCCGCGCTAGGCGCGAAAATTTATTTAAATACGATTGAGCAATTCATCTTCATACCCTAGATTCCCATATTGTTGTGAATATATAGTTTAAATTTTTTTAAATTTGGCATCTTTTTAAACAATAATCATATATTCCGAGACCAATTATCCATGCATGTTTATTTATATGAATTGTTATACAATTGATTTAAATCAATTTTTATCAGGCTGCCTGAGATCCGGACCTTGGCTTTTATCAATATTGACAATGTCAATAATTCTAACCACTCGCCCAAGGGATATGCAATTTTTAATTTCTCTTACCTATATATGAAATATAGAGTGCAAAAGTATTACGATCCCAAAAAAAAATCGATGTCGAGATTTCCCCTCAGTCTAAAAAAAAATGGTCTCAGTGTGTGTAACTGTCTACATATGAATAAAATTTCTCAAAAACGAATAAACGTATTTTATATTTTATTTAGATACCCGCGTAGCATGCATTCGAAGCTTTTGAATAAAATTGCCCATCGGGTACTAATAATACTACATTGATGTAATTCTTTTTTTTTTTTCCGATTTTCTCAAAATTGACTAACAATTTTGTTTAAATTTATTAAACAATTATTTATTATAGGATTTTTAAAATGTATTATCCTTAACCCCCCACCCCCGTTTATAGGGGACCACTTTACTCTTGTATGTTTTTAGATTTTTTGTGATTTTCTCATAAATTATTCTAACGATTTTGTTTAATTGTTTAGATAATCTTTAAGAGATATTAATCATTTTTACCTCAAAAAAGTGTGCTCTCAATTTAGGATTTTAAGAATCTTATAGAAAAGATAGGACATCTCGTTGCCATGGTAACAAAATATAAATATTTTTAATTCCTGTTTGCCCTCCCCTCACCGTGGCTGAAGATATTGACATTGTCAATATTGATAACCTTCAAAGCCAAGGAATGTGGTTTCGGATCCCAAGCAGTCCGATGAAAATTTATTTAATCAATTAATATAAATAAATATGATATGACTTTTTTTTTTATTTATTTGCCCTATGACTAAATAAGGCCAGAGGGAGAATAAATAAAAATTCCTGTTTGATATGAAAGGGAATTTAATTGCCAATTTAATTAATTTAATTTTTTTGATAATATTGATAATTGATTCAGAAAAATCTGATGTGTCACACAATTAAGAGAAAGTTGTAAGATGTGCGGCTATCACATCAGATTTTTAATATACTATCTAGTGAAGGAGGATTTCGAATGTGGAGCTGAATTACGTTTTGGAAAACGGTGGGCTGTTTTTTTGTAAAGAGGACAACACTTCATTAATAAATGTATCCTGATTGTAGCATTCCAATTTGATGTAATTTATTTATTATTATTATTATTATTATTATTAATGATTTTATTGTTGTTATTTGAATGGCAGGACTATAGAATTTTATATAATATGGGACGGATCTCTAAAAAAATTGAAACGATTATTAACGGTGGAAAGCCACTGTCACAGAGGAGGTCCTTGATTTACAATATAATTATTATTCCTTTGATTAGAGATAGAGGTCTTCCTTCATGATCTAAGGGTTAGTGGTTCGCTTTCCATCATAAGCGATAAAAATTAAATTAAATTATATTGGTTACCAATTTTTTCAATAAATGACCTCAGATGTCGAAAAAGACTTTAAAAAATAGTCATGTTCAAAAGTTTAAAGAATTTTCATCTTCAGCTGGTTAATATATTTATAATTCAGATGATTTTTCGCCCAAAAAGGACACCGATAACCTTTTGAGTGATATCTATCTCTGGGCATAAGTATAAGGGTTTCAGAAAAATTTCAGTGCCTGGGACATGTAACGTCGTCTATTCCGGTGTAAAATTTCAGATGAATCGATCGGAATAGTTCGAAGATGAGACGATTTGTGTCATAGAGTACTAAAACTCGTGAGTATCAATCAAGTCCCCAAATTTGATACATTTAAGAATTTTTTAAAACAGTTTTAGACGAATATTGAAATGAATATGAAGTTCTCTTTCTAACATTTGTATGTAAAATAAAAATGAGAAAGAAAAAAATTGATTTGGATGTTGGAAATGATTGTTTTAGTAAATTATCTAATTATAGCTATTTTATAATTGTTTTTGAGTGTATATTTATCCTAATATGTAAAAAAAATTTATGCAAATATTTACCAATTATTCGTCTTTTAATGAGTTGATTGATACAAACCCTTTGTATTATTTGAAAAATACTTCTAAAAACTCTAAAAATTATTTCATTGTTATTATGGAATTTCCCATATGATTAAATAACAACAAAAGTGGAAAATTTTCACTATAATAAAATTATATTTACGTATCTTAACCTTGATTAACTATAAAATAATTAATTACGCGTAAGGTAATCTATTCATTTGAATATATCAAAAAATAAATAAAGGGATTTTGATATTAAAATAAATAATATAATATATAATAATAAAATTATTAATTATAATATAAGAATATTATCCAATGTAATTATAATTTGAAAACATTTTTCTTTTTATCTGAATTCATTTAGATAACATATTTTTTAATATATGAATTTAGCTGTTACATAGCCCGCATTCAACGGACCATGCAGCTAGTCCCTGGATTTATTTTATTATTTTTATAATATATTTTTTATTGTTTATTTAGGATCGGCTACGTCAGGCCATACCTTGACAAGTTTTACAATTATTATTATTTTATATAATAATGGAGATTTGTTTGTGGGATTTAAATAGAGGACAGACTGAGACGCCCTTTGATTTACCTCGGTTTATATTTTCATGGTCTTAATAATTTCATTATTGTCGCCATATTAAAGAAGTCATTTTAAAATTTTAAAATTTTTTTTTTAGTTTTAAGCATGACTTTAAATTATCTTATGATAATATAATAATTATAATCCTGCTGTATTTATTTATAAAGATTGGTTTGAATAACTGGACATCCAAACCCATAACCCTGATGCTGTGTTTCAACTTTCAGGTGAAAACTTAAACTAAAATTAAGTTTTTATTATTAATTGTCAACGTTTTGGGGAACTATCGCCCCTTTCAACGGAACAATTAATTTTGAGATAATATGTAGTATTTGATTAATTGTCCTGTTGAAGGCGCGATAGGTCCCCAAAACGTTGACAATTAATAATAAAAAAAAAATAAATAAGTATTTAGATTAATTTTTTTTATTCATCTGGCTGTCATCATTTTCTACTGAGAGTACTCGGTTGGGGCGGGGATTTATAGAAATGTACAAAGTTAAGCATTTCATTAGTAAAAATAAATATGTTTGTAATCATTTATAACCAGATTATTAAATGATTGCTAAAAAAATTTTTTAATTCTTAACAACTTTTCGGAGATTATGTACTAACCATCATCAGTACAAAAATGCATAAAATTTTCAGAAATGAAAAAAATAAAAACAGAAAAATTATTTATATTAAAGATTTATGTATATGGCTGATTAAGAATGATCCTACTGGTCCATAATTCCATGACCGATATAATAAGGAGTAGCTTTTTTTAACCCCCAGAGCATATTTAATTAATTATGTGATTCCTATATTTTCACACATAAATAATTTTGGCAGAACCTCCATTTTTATTTATTTTAAATATTTATATTGTAATTTGTAAAATAACCTTAGTTATTTTTGTTTATTTCTAACCCCCATCTCGTAGCTGAGAGATTAAAGGGAGTGAGTGATAACGTTAAAATCCAAGGGATGATGGTCCAAAAATTTATTCAAATAAATTGGATACGAAATTTGCCTGGGTAAGTTGCATAGTTAAATGAAAATATCATTAAATTGATTATAAGTGAGATATAGATGGACAAATTAATGGTGAAAGGGCTCGAAGAAAAGGAAAACCAGCCGCCTTTCTCAGGTTCACTCTACATCACTTTTTTCGGTAAACATTTCGGCCATCCTCAGTACCACAATATGATATTTTTAGTGGACCTGTGTCCGATGGTTATGAAGCGATCGCTTCGTTGTACACGTTCCTCACCTCTCCAAAAATCTTTTATATAACTAACGGACGCAGGTCCACTACAATTATCAGATTGTGGCACTGAGGATGGCCGACGTTATGCTGGCCGAAATAAAGTGATGTAGAAGGAACCTGAGAAAGGTGGCTGGTTTTTCTTTTCTCCGAGCCCTTACGCAAATAAATAAATTGTTTATAGTCATATGGCCATATGGCCTCAGACGTTGAAGACAAAAAAATCCCTTCAACGAGGGAACACAAGTGTTTAATTTTCAAATTTTTTTTAAAAATAAACTGACAGTCAGGCCTTTTATATGATAGCAATCAATTATTTATTTAGTTTTCAACAATGAAAAAGTTTTTTTAATTTTTTGAAAGCCTTTTCGACATCTAATGTACTTTTAAAAATAATTTTAATTATATATTATTTATCCAGTAATATTTATTTATATTAATTGGTATCCAATTGATTTAATTAAATTTTCACCCCTTGGCTTTTAAGGTAATCAATATTGACAATATCAATACTTCTAACCTCTTGGGGTTGGAGCCAAAATTTAAAATTATTAAATTAAATATTTTTTTCAATATATATTTTTAAAAGTATTTTTACGGCATCTGAAGCTATTTAGACTCCATCCATATTTATTTAAATGAATTGTTAACCAATATAATAAATTTTAATCACTTTAGACGGGAAGGGATTTTAAGACCTTCTACTCTGTGTTAAAGCTTCCAGTTTTTTTTTTTTTTTTTTTTTTTTTTTTTTTTTTTTGCCATTATTAATTTATGTTAATTGGCAGCCAATATAAATAAATTTTTGATATTCAGGACGGGAAGCGAATCAGTGACCTTTGGTATGTGAGGCAAGACCTCTACCTCTGTCCAAGAGACAGGGTCTTTGAAGTTGTTTATTAAAAATAAATAAAATAAAACGAGACGAGTTTTGAATTAAAATATCCAATTGTTGTTAAAATATTTATTAAATAAAATATACATTAATGGACCCTCAAATAAAGATAAAATAATGTTTTTTTTCCTACCTCAAGAGTTTTGTAAACACTTATTTCCAAATATCCGATTGTTGCGAATGCAAATATTGTTGTTGTTGTGTCAGGAAATCGACTGAATGTTCCACCACATCTCTCCCTTCTGTTATCATTCATAAATCACATACCACTCATCACTGACCACCACTCCAGAACAACAACACTGAAAGAGAAGATAAGAACTGGAGGGAGGAGAGAGATAATAGGGAATGTCGCGCGCCGACCACTTGGAATGACTACTAAGCGGTATGAGGTGTTCTCGCTACTATTACTGCTCCTACTCCTTTCCCCTACCTACACTCGTGTTCGCCATCACCCCTCCACGCAACCTCTCCTACTCCCAAGCAACCTCCCCCCCTTCATCTACCTAAAACTCACCTAACAAATCTATTTGTTTTCGGAGAGAAAACATTGTTTAATCTGTAATCGGGTGTAATTAAATTAGTGAGAAAAAAAGAGCGTGAGGAGGTGGAAAATTAAGTGGATGGTCTTTTATTTTTTCGCCCCCTGCTAAAAGAATTACTAGTGTAGCCATCATAAACCGACCAAATATTAAAAATACTTTCTTTATTCTTATTATTTTTTTATTAAATTTGTTTTCTCTATTTATAGGAATTTTGGCCGAAAAAGACTTAAAAAAAAATTCCCGTATACAAAATTATTCTTTCCATCATTTTGAATAAAAATTTTGTATCTCTTACAAAAACCCTATTTAAAGGAAAGTATTGTAACGCCTGGCCAATCCAAGAAGAAATTTTGTTTTAATTTATACTCAAGTTGAAAAAAAAATAAATAGGACTATTTTTCCTCTTTTTAGTAAATTTTAATAAAAATGACCAAAATTCCTATAGATAGAGAAAACAAATTTAATAAAAAAATAATAAGAATAAAGTATTTTTAATATTTGGTCGGTTTTTAAATAAGTGTTTTTTTTTTTATTTTTTAGTTTCTTTTTTGAAAAAATCAAAACATTTTTAACCAAAGTTACAAAGAATAGTAATCCCTACAACTTTCATTTGAAAAGTTTTTCTCTAAATTTAGTGATTTATAAAATATATAAGCAAATCATATAAGAGTAATCAACCACGAACCTTTAGATCATGAAGCAAGACTTCAAAGAGTCAGAGTCAAGAGACAGAATATTGACAACTCTAAACACTAAAATCTATTTCTATTATATTATCTACCTACGAATTGAAATTAATAATGATGAAGTTGAAATGGTCTCAGAAGCTGAAAAAGAATTAAAAATAAATAATTTTTTTTTTTTTTTTTTTTTAATTTACTATATATTTCTTTTTGTATATTATTTGTTTTTCATTTTTGTTTATTGTATGGATGACAGCTAAACGGGGAAAATAAATATCCCGATCTAATGCATTTTATCGTTATTAATATATATTCTATATCCAACATTATTAAAGATAAAGATTAATTTATTTATTATTTGGCCTAACAAATGTTAGGCGCTAAAAATTTTTTTATGAAATTGTCAATGATTCATGACCATAAAAGAAAAAAAAATTTTTAATTTTAGATTTATATTTAATAAAAATATATTTTTTTCTGGTCATAAATTAAATTATTGGAAAGAAATTTATTATACTCCTGAAAAATATATTTCATTTAATTTTTATAAATTTTTATTTGTAAATTTTACTTTGACATAAGTTCAATAAAATTTTAAGAAAATGTTTTTTAAAAAGTTAAAAAATATTTTTAGTATAATGATTTAGTTCCATTGTTATTTAAGTCTTTCAATAACAATAAAAATATTTCACGGTACTCATTCAATATCTTTAATTCAAATAATAATAATAATAATAATAATAATAATAATAAATTAGCATTTAATTTTGAATTGTTTCTAATGACTCCTAAAAGTCAATTGTTTTAAAACCAAGTCTAAATATTATTAAGATGGTGCTGTCATCTGTTGGTAAAATTTAAAAACTGAAAAATTGGAAATTTTTGACTCAATCCATATTTATTTAATTTACCTGGTAGCCAATGTGTTTAAATAAATTTTATCCCTTAAGATGAAAGGCTAACGACTGGCCCTATGATTATTATTATTAGACGGCTGTGGAGATACCATCTCCAAATATACAAAGTATACTTTAAAAAAAATTAAATCATAAATGTAAATTGGTACCCAATTTGCTAAATGGCTTTTTACTTGCCTATAATATAATATAAAGGGTAAGTATTATGTTCATGAAAAATATACCCCTTCCACTTCCAAATTTTTCAAAATATTTCAAGTTAAAAAAAGGATCTCAAAAAACAAAAAAAAATCTTAATGTGTGTGTAGCTTTTTTATTCGTTTTTATCTCTGAAACGCCAGGATGAAACTAAAAATTTATATTATTATTGTTAAGAAGGTATTAAAATCGGCACCCAGCGGGAGGTAAAAAAAACTCCGAACTCGCAATTTTCTCAGCATCCCAAGAAATGTTTTGAAATTAAGACGTTTATTTTCAGCCCTGGACCGAAATCCGTTTAGTGGAAGGGGATTTCTCTTTAAAAAGTAAAAAAAAATCGGCATGAATTCGGCATCGACCGTTACTCGATCGGAAGTATAGGTTGGAGAGTATATTCAAATCAGAAAAAATATGGTATAAATTAATAAACCTAGAGAAACCTTTCATCTCCTGGCCGAGAGATTATAGCTACTGACGTTGTTAATATTGATAGGCCAAGAGATATGGGTTCAAATCCCAGGCAGTCTGATGAAAATTTATTTAAATCAATTGGATTCCAATTGGTGTAAATAAATATTCCTGGATCATTGTATCATATTTAAAATATGAGTTTCGTTTAATATAGTCTATGGACTAAGATGCCGAAAAAACTAAAAAAAAAAAAAACCTAATGAATATAGAAAAATTGAATTTTATTTTATCTCTTTGACTTTCTTCTTTTTTAAATGTTATTAATAAAAAGATATTTATTTATATAAGCAATATAACTTTTATATACGTAACAAAATCGCAAATAAAAATAAACCTGACGCACTATAGAGCAA
This sequence comes from Anisolabis maritima, assembly GCA_010014785.2. Lineage (NCBI taxonomy): Eukaryota > Metazoa > Arthropoda > Insecta > Dermaptera > Anisolabididae > Anisolabis > Anisolabis maritima. The sequence continues at coordinate 32,263 of JAAAKE020122017.1, forward strand.
TTCTATTTTGAGAAGTGGAAAAAAAAAACAAAAAAAAGCATATCAGTAAAGTACTAGTATCTTTTGACCAATTTAATTCAAGTCCTCCGTGTCGCATGGCACGAGGGTACCTAGCAAAAATATTAGGTTTGAGGTTCGAGAGTTTTTGTTCTTGAGATATTTTGTAGAGACGCCCATACACAAGACCCATTTTTTTAAATTCTGGGGAACTCAAAATATGAATTTCCATTGAAATCAAGTCATGGAATATTTTTCCGATCACAATAATTTACCTATATATTGAATATATATATTATATATATACTTTGGTAAGACAAAGCATAAAATTTATTCTTTAATTTATTGGTTTTAATCATCTTATCATGGGATGATATTGTCATATTAATATTACACTCACGTTTTTATAATCCGCCATTTTATATTCCAGTTGGATCAGAATGATGATTTTATATTCACATTTCTTTGAACACTAATCACTATCACATCACAAAATTATTTTTAAAATATCATACTTATATTTTTGAATATAATTAATATCCGATACCACGTGAAATTAACGAAAAACACTTTAAAATTATAACACAGAAATAGTGAGGAAAAGAAGAAATGGATGGAAAATAGCCAACTGGCTTGCCCTTACTTTTCTTCGTGTTGGTCTCTTCTTATTTTTGAGGTGATAGAGGTCTCGATGGACCAACCAATCAGAAGGCTTGAATGGAAGCCATCAGTCAATCAAAGGCCGAGGATTGGCCGTGACATGTGAACGATCAAATCGATCGAGATATCGATCAAGAGATTGCAATCGCTTTTAAAGGAGACAGATCCTTCGAAGTGCTGGCTGTAATGGCGGCCTATTTTTGAGAAGTGTTTCTCCAAGCCTTTTGTTTTTAAAGTGAATTAAATATGTAGGAATGAATTTATATAGATCAAGAAGCTGAAGAAAGGAAATATAAATATACTTTGATTTTCAATCAGTTTTTTTTTCATGAGGTAAGAATTTTAATGTAAAAAAATTCACATCCTAATTTTTTTAAATAACTCTTTTTACTGATAATGATTTAGTTGATTCAAAGCTAAATTAAATTAGGGTATGGGAAGTGAAGCTTCCCCCACTATATTATCAGAAGAACTAATTAAATATTTATTTCTTTTAAAATATAAAAATAAATGACATTTTATAGAAAATTTATTGGCCAAATACTCGTATTTTTATAATCTGCCAGCATTATTTGCTAACAAAATGTCAACAAAAATATTATTTTTCTTCTATTTTCTTTTTTTTTATTACTAACCACATCACATTTTTGGCGAATTTTGTTCTTTCAGATTATATCATCCTCTGAAAATTTAAGTAATTTATTCTAAAAAACATAAAGTCTTAAGAGATTACTTCAAAAAGACTTGATAACATTATTTCTCGCTTAATCAAGCCATGTCATCATTTGCCACTTTAACGAGAGAACAATGATCTAATGGATATTATTAATTTGCTTTTTTACTTTCTCCTACCTATATAGTAGAGAGATAATGTTAAATCAGGTAAGACAAAGATGTGTGATGTGCACTTAGTGCACTTACCAGATTTTTATACATCTAACTACTATTATTAAAAATTTTTTTATATATAAGTATGTAATGTATATTGACATGTATATATGAACATTTTTTTTTAAAAACACCTATTTTAATGAAAGTTGATATATTTACTATTTCAGATTCGATTTCGCTCAGATTTGAGAAATTATATTATATAATGCCTTTTGGCGAATAACCCAATTGAGATATCTTATGTCTAACTGCAAAGATCCTATTATTCACTCTTCTTGGCCAATTAAAAAAATCAGATTAAGAGAACACCACACCAGATTTTTTATGTCATATTTCTTTATAGCATTATATGAGTTCCCGAAAGGTAAATAGTGTTATTACCATTTTTTTTAATGCATCGCACTGAAAATATTTATAATTAAAAAAAAAATTAAATTGTCAATTAAATTTTGTTTATTATCAAATATAGGAATTGCCTAAGAGAAAAGAGATATTAACATTGTTAATATTGATAGCACCCTCAAAGCCAAGAGGCATGGTTTCTGTTCCTAGGCAGTCCGATGAAAATAAATATACAAATAAATATGCATGGGTTACATATATCGTAATTAATATATAGTGTATACCTTTTAAAGTATATATGACCTCAGATGTCGAATAGACTATTAAAAAAAAAAAATAGTATTTTTAAAATCCTAAACTTTATTTTGGAATGTCGATATCGATTTTTTTGCCATTGCAATACTTTCTCTATATAGGTTAGAGAAAGTTAAAAACCCATGAAAAGCTTGGTCTCTAGGTACTTTTGATTTATTTTAGTTATCTTAGGGGTCTGCTTTAATGGAATAAAAATTTCTTTAAAATTTTATTTTAACAAATGATGTTTCTTCAATCTTTAGAGTCATTATAAAATCAGAAATATATACCGGTATTTATATTATATAGTTATTTTTAGTAAAGAGTAATATAACTGAAAAAATAATTTTTTATACTATTAAAATAGTCCCATGACAATAATAAAATAATAAAATATATTTTTATTAGAATTGATTCCTCCTTTCTTTCTTAAATATTAAAAAAAGTAAATAAATAAAAGCGAAATATGTAAAACCAATGAAAAAAAATCCTAAAAATAATAGAAAATAAAGTTTCATACCAAATATATTCAAACAGCATGTCAAAATTTTTTCAAGA
>JAAAKE020122018.1:4794-15335 GCA_010014785.2 Anisolabis maritima
GCGCTAATATGCAAATAATTGTTAAATGTTATTGGCAAAGTGTGTTTAATACATGTTAATTTTTGCAAAAAAAAAAAAAACACGTGTGCGCGTATAATTCTCTATAAGTGAGCATGGCCCAAAGAACCTAGACCGAAACGTCTTATCTTTGGGAATTTTATTAATTTTGGCGCATCCTGTGCTTTGGCTGCCATCTCTATTTTACTTTCCAAAATCGTTTGAGTGAATTTTGAGAAAATCCCAAAATACTATAAAAGTACTTGACCACTTTTCATTCTGTAGCGTACCATCATGGTCCTTATCAAAATTGAGTTGTTTTTTTGTCTTTTTCGGCATCTTAAGCCATTTAGGCTCCGTCCTTATTTATTTATATTAATTGGTTTTTCAGATATTTTTTTCCAACATATTAATGCGGACACAATTTTTTAAACTCAGGAGACCTCAACAATCACATATCAAATTTTTTTGAGGTCGTAATACTTACTATATCACATTTATAGGTAAGAGAAAGCAAAAACAGGTGGGTTATGTTCGACCCGGCCTCGTCTTGCATTATGTTACAGTTCGAGAAATTCGAAAATTATTACAATTATGCCTAAATGAGTCTGACTTCAAAGTCGGTATACTTCTAAATGATGTAAAGTAGGATATCAATTTTCTTTAAAACGGTTAATAAATAGTGGCTGATGACGGCAAAATACGAAAATTCGTATTATTAATAAGTTGAAGGATATTTTGTAGTATTAATATTAAACTAAGAGTCAAATTAGTTCTAAAACTAATAAGAACAGAAGGGAGTTAGAATGAACATATGAATCAAGTTTCTTCCAAATAAGCTTTTTCTTAAAAACAAAAGTGTGACAGACACACTAACAACATTGCAAAATGTTTTTCGGACTCAGAGAGTTATAAACTTGAATATTAGTTGAATTAGTTTATGGGTTATGAAGAGAACGCGAAGGCGTAAGTGTATAAATAGAAAATTTGTATTAAAATGTCTTATTTGCAAATGGACTCATATATTAGTCAAATTTTTTATTTTATGGGAATTTATTTAAATTTTAATATAGGATGTTACTTACAATTAAGACTTATTTGCCAAACTCTAAGGAAGTAGAAACATCCATCTGAAACAAAATTAAATTAAATTAAAATTTAGAATATAAAATTTTTTTGTAAAATAAATTGCTAACATAATTTTTATAGAGGATATCTTTAATTATAGATTTTTAGCTATATAGTGGAGAAGCTTCAAAGCCTTAGAACTTAACTTTCAGACCAAATAATCACCAGATATCAAAAAAATAATTTAATTTTTTAAACTAGGTTTTACACTAAGTAATTTTTAATTGTATGTATTTGTATAAAATATAGTGATTGTAACAAGAACTTGCTCGTCTAAGCGGGTCAAGTAAATAGAAATTTGTTTTTATTTTGAACAATTTCAAACTGTGCCCTTTAGTCACGAATCAAGTAGAATTAGACTTTTCACTTATGATATGAGAATTTTCTTAGAGTTTTCGATTTATTATTCTAGATCCAGTTTCGTCAATAGAGCAGGGAGGAGGAGATAAATTTCGGCCCCTCTAAGGGGTCCTTGGGGTTCCTGTGAAAACGAGGAATGAGGGAGGGGGGAGGTTGTATTTAAAAACAGCCCCAAGCTCTCGTCGGCCCTCTCTAGATCTGCCCAAGAGTGGACCCTACGCATTTATTGCTCTCCCTAAACATTTAACAATGAGTGGTTTGCTCTAGAGTAACGAATCGAAAACTCCACTAATTTCATTGTCCTATGGAGATCTTTTCAAATTAGGGATGTACAAAATTTCCAAACGTCGCATTGATGTTATTTATAAAACTTCTTTAGATTTTTTTTTTTTTCCAAGAAAATCTAGAAAAATTACAGATTTATATTAATAACTTATTAATAAGCAAAGTTTTATACAATTAATTATTAACTAATTAATATATTGATTTTGAGAATGAGTGGAAATTTTAAAATATATAAAATTTTAATGTTTACATATGAATTGTTTTTCAATTCATGTTTTTATTTTATTCTATTGAAATCAAAAGTTTGATATCTAATTAGCTAATTAATATTTCAAAACAGAAAAATTTTGCTTTCGATGCTATTATAAAACATCGATGTTTTGTTTAACTTTTTTTGTGAGTATATTTCTGATGATGGATCAAATGACCAGGTCTAGAGAGTCGAACCTGGGATCTCCAGCCTATCCGGAGTATCGCTGTGCACCAGACCACCATCAAAGCTCCTGCAGAACCTTCAAGATTAATATATCTGATCTGATAAATACTGGCAACGTTAATTTTTTTGTGACGAGTGTCACGTGGTGCAAAAAAAGCACACTAATGCCCCTCGGAATCCGAGTTCGACTCCAGATGGTGACATAGTTCACAAGCAAAAATAGACTCGAAAAATGTTAAATAAACAATGACTTGGCAAATCCGCTTCGAGGCATATATTGAATATTAAATATTCTGATTCAAATGAATAGGTCTCGAAAACTATTTCAATCGATGTTTTGTTCAAAATCATCGATGCTTTTTAGGCATCCCTATTTCAAATGTTTATGAAATAGACGAATTCAATTGAGCAATTTTTTCTGTTTCGTCAAATCATTGGAAAAGTGATTATGTAAGCGGTGAACTGTTTAAGTAAACTTTATTAAAATGACAAGCTCTTTAATAATGAAAAATATATCAACATTTTTTTTATAATTTATGATTTAATGGACTGATCAAAAATCAAAAAGAATAGGTGAATGATAAAAACAAACACTCGACTCTTTTATAACAAAAAAAATCATCTTTAAGGTTCGCTTATCAAGAGATAAAGCTTCATCGATTTAAGCCAGAAATTTATTTTTGGTGACCTTCCAAAAAAAAAATCAAATATTAGCACCTCTATGCAAAAAATTCCGGTTCATATCACTTGTTCAATGGCGTAAATAACACCCACCCCTTCCCCACCTCCAACCCGGATGGTTTGGGTAACAGAAGGAAGGGGAGATGAAGATAAGAGCACAATCGAAGAATAAAATTAGAGGAAATAAAAATCTATATATAGAGGCTTGGCAAGGGTTGCGAGAGGGCTCCCCCTAATGGACCCTCTTTGAAACAAATCAACAAGAAATATTTATGTCCTTTCTTCATTAAAAAAAAAAAAACGAAAATAAGATTTTATTTAATTATATCAGACTTTTCTTAAGTAATTTTAGACATTTTATATAATACGAATGTCCTGTGAAATTAAACTTCGACGCTTGTCTATCTTTTGTAGAAACATGTTTCATGAATATAACTTTAGGTCTGGGTAAGGCCAACGACTATTGCCAGTGTTTTGTGTCATTGTCGGACAGTGGTCCCTTCGAGCAGTTGTGAAAATCTGGTAACGTGGCAACGTGGGTGTATCAAACTTACAGAGGGTGAGCTCCGAGTGGTCGGTGGACTGTCATGTACTGTCCCCACTCCACATGCTCAATATTAATGTTATATTAAATAGATTATATGATTTATCTACTTATTGGTAATCGTCACGCCGATTCCAGAAGACGTCGATTAGTATATCCCTTTATTAGCTACACAAAGATATCGAGAGGGTCCTTCCTCAATTAGGATGTTCCCTCAATGTATTTTGGAAATAGATGTAGGTTTAGGGAATGAATATTTAGTAGGAGGTTAGAAAAAAGCTGGTGTAGACCATAAGTCGGATGGATTGGATATGTGGCGTGCAAAAATAACTCAAACAATGAAAGTTGAATCATAAATCAAGGAATTCCAAAAAAAGAAAAATATTCATTTATTTATTTAGATTGCTTAAAATGATTTTCAAATTTTCTAAAAAAAAAAAAAATAAATAAATAAATCTGAAAGTATAAACTCTGAATTTTAACATTTAAAAGAGAAACTTTTTTTCCCCACTTTTTTTTCTTATCTATTATTTTTAACTCTCCAACTAAAAGTTTGAAATTGTACGAAGGATCTTTTGCTCGGCATTTTCTGAGCAACTTTTTCCCAATGGAGCTTTAGTGTTATTTTCAATTACTTAAAGCCTTCCCATCCTCTCGCACTTCCACCTCGGAGACTTCCCCTTCTCTGACAACCTAACTCACAAGTCCTCACCATCTACTATTGAAATGTTAAGTTCCGACATTTCGACATCTTAATATTGAAACAACAAATAAACTATCGAAGTTATAATTAAATTAATCATTTTTTGATTGATTATTTGAGGAATTTGAAATTCTCCGCTCTATTTATAATATTTATAAAGAAATAGTAGGTTTCTTAATAAAGAATCTAAATTTTCTAAATCTGTTTATAAATAGAATTAAGAAATTTTGAGATAAACCCTAAAATAGATAAGTTAGTAGTTTAATGAAACTTTAATACAGTCCGCCAACCAAACATAGAGGATCCCGGTTGTTATAGCAACCACCCACGTTGCCAGATTTTCACAAAACATTCGTCACTGTCATTGAAGCACAACAATGACAACGTCCGGTAAGAGCTTCCTACTGAAATTATTATATATTAAATAAATTTTAAATCCGTATGTAGCGTATTTGTTTCCCAAAAGCTATTCGCGTATAAATGCTAAGCATCAAAAGTTACAAGGAAGGGGCCTTTATAAGAAAATACATAACACCTCTTTTCCTATTATTATTTTACCTGGGAATATATGCTAGAGACTGCGGCCTTGCATTAACCTCCATTCTATCGATCTTCTTAAAATTTTTCAAATCTTTTACTTGAAAAGTTTTTCCCCTAAAGTTAATTTAAAAAAAGAATCAATCAAATTAGTAAGATTTCTGTTTGAGTATCATTTATCCAATGTTTATTAAAATTAAAATAATAAATAATTATAATTATATATAAACTTAGAGGATTTTTTTCTTCTACCTCTCAGAATAAGTATGATGACAAATTCTTTTTCTGTCGTTGCCTTATTATTATCGAACTGTGGGGGCTCGACGCGAGGCACGAGGGGCGGATTTTTGCCTTCTTAATTTAAATAAAAAATTAAAATTATTTTTAAAAAAATTTAACATGCGTATTATATAATAATTTATTTTATTGGTTTGTACACTTTCTAATAGAAATTTAAGTTTTTTTTAATGAAATGTAATATAATTACTTTTCTATTTTATCATTTATAAGAATATAATACAAATTTTTGAACACATTTACAAAAATAAATACATTTATTGATGTAATATGTTATTTAATTTATTATAAAAAAAAAAACTCCCATATTTAAAATTATTGTACATGGGGAGGGGGAATTGATACTTGCCTCAGACGTCATAATATCTAGCGCTTGATGCCAGAATACAAAAGGAAAAGAAATGCCTGTCTATATAATCGTGTGGGTCATGAGGGGTAAAGATATAATCACATATATATCCATATTCATTCTAAAATTTCTGTTAAGAGTTTAAATATTTTTGAAATAATAAATAATTATTTCTTTTTTTTTTAAATTAAATGTTCCATCTGACTATGATTATGTGTAACAAGTGAAAGTAAAATTGGCTAAAATTTAGAACACAGGATCTATCTTCCATAGACGATCAATCCCCACTTTCATGGCTTAAGTCTTTTTATATTAATTTATGACGCAATTCACAAAGCTTAACTTGCTGATTCTTTTCGGATAGTATATTGCTGACCTAACAGTTTATTTAATCGGAACCTTATTTGTGAAAGATTATTTTTAAAGAGTTATTTTTATTTTAATAAAAGATCCTAGATCCTTAAAGAGAAAATAAGAATAAATTATTACTGGTTAATAGATGATGATTTTCAAATAAGATAATAAAAAAGACCTCGATGAATTTTGACATTAAAATTGCTGAATGAGGGTTGTTGTTACACTTTCTTAATTTAAATAATAAACTTGTAGCTGTTGTGGCAGGTGTGTGGAAGGGTCGTAAAGAAGGAACCCCTCTCAATGATGCACTCTTCGAAAGCAGTACGCCGGTGCTTAAAGAGTCCCTTCTCAAACGAGGGCATCCTCCTAGGTTGGATAAAACCAGGGCTTCCCAAAGGGTGGCTTGCGGGCCAAATGCGGCCGCGATGTTAGATCATCCGCGATCTTGAATCCATAGAGAAAATTTTATATTTTAAGAATCATAAGGAAGAGTTTACTTTATTTTCTGATACATTTTCTTGCACAAAATATTTCCGAAGATATGCAATTTGAACTGAACGAATGACAGGAAAATGTCGAAGCCAATAATTTTTCCTTTCAATACAAACAATTCCTTTTATCTTCACAGGATTTTCCAGAAATGGACAAATATGCTCAACAAATGTTTTCATTATTTAGAAGCAATATATGTTTCTCAATCATTAGTATTAAAAAGTCCAAATTGGGATCAAAATTAACTGATGAGCATTTACAAGCGGCGTTAAGAATTATTCAACCGAGTTAGAAGAACGAAGACTCAATGAAATTATTAAAAGAAAACGACTGCACACTCACATACTTTAGATTGATGAATTTATTATTTTTTCTTTTTTTATTTGAAATTATTTTTGCAATGTGTTAATAAATAGTTTGTAAAAAAAAAAGTAATTATTGTCATAAATAAACAACGATTATATTATAAAATTAATATAAATATATTTCCCTTGTGTCTAACTTTTTATCAAATTGAACGTATTTTTCCATAACACTTTTTTTTTTTTTGGTCTGCCAAATATTTTGGAATTTACAATTTGGGGATAACAATCGAAACACGTGGATAAAAGGGATCAGAAGAAATATAGTAGTTTAGTTAGTTAGATAGAAATGAATATAGGACGAGGTAGAGATAGAAAATCAAATAACTTCTTTGGGCCAGAAAACGATTTGAGATGTGAGTTTTTGTGCACCTCGGGTAAATAGACGGGGACTTAGGTAGGTGGGCCTATACTGTCTAAATGAAATGGAAATAGCTATAGTAAATTAAAATAATAATAAAAGTGGCTGTTTTATCTTGCTATGTTTTTGTCTTAAAATTTTTAAATCGACTGCTCTTTTAGTCGTATCTCTTAGGTTTTTTAATAGATTCACGAAGCTTTTAATTTTATACATGGAATATAACTTTTTGTTAGGCATCAAGTAAGTTTTAGTATTTAAGAGAAAAAAGAGAATAAGGCATAAGAGTGTTTTTAAATTTAGGGGTTGCAAAATAAAAAGAGAGAAATATTAAAACACTTTCTCAAATTTTTTTAGTGCTCTAATATGAAATATGAACGCATCCCTTCCTTTCGGATGTTACGACCTTCCTTAAGACATTGGAAATTGTTAAATAAGTGCCAGGTGTTTGTTGGATGTAGTCATTTGTAGAATCCAAAAGAATTGTTTTATATCATTTCAAATGATGTGCTGATCAAATATTACATTGATGGTTGAAATTACTTTATATAAAACAATTCTTTTGGATTCTATAAATGACTACATGCAACAAACACCTAGCGCTTAATTTAACGATATCAAGATTCTGAGGAAGCTCGCGACCGAAATATCAATCGGGAAATAAAAAATTTTTCTTTTCTTCACTGGCTGCCTCATTATTTTTTAACCTTTCCACAAACGTTCACAGACATCTATTACTTACTATCATTTACTTTATTTTCTGTCTCTAACTTCTCCTCTTATTTTTGACTTTCTCTTATCTATATATGAAATATATAAAAACAATCGATGTCGAGATTTTAACGGAAAAACAGTGTGTGAGTCTGTGTGTTCTCTGAAGAAGATCAGTCAAAAATGAAAAAACCTTCGAGGCTGAAATTTTATATTTAAGCTAGTTACTCTCCTGCCTTGCACCTCAAAGCTTTTCAATAAAATCGGCCAAAGAATATTAGTACTTTACTGAATTTTTTAGTCTTTTTTTCGATTTTCTCAAAATTCACTCTAACGCTATTGATTAAAATTCACAAATCAATTATTTATTACATTATCTTTGAAATTTTTGAATCCAAAAATTGTGTGGGGCCCACTTTATTGATGTAGTGTTTTTAGTTTTTTTTCGATTTTCTCTGAAACTACTCTAACAATATTGATTAGATAAAATAAATTACATAATCTTTAAGATGTATTAATCATTTTCCCTTTAAAAATAGAGTGGGGCCCCAATTTTGGATTTTAAGTATCTCATAGAAAAAATAGGAAGATCCGTTGAATATTAATAATAATATATAATATTTTCTATGTTTATTAATACTTGCGATTTATTGGCCAATTTAATTAATTTAATTGATTTTATAATATTGATAAATGATTAATACAAATATTGAAATATTTAGAGATTAAAGAAAAATATCAGAACTAAAAACTAATTTATTTTATTTTCTTCAGCGAGACAGGAAATAATTTGAATAGCTTTTCTTCTCATTTTATTTTATTCTTCAAAACAAACCAATATAAGGAAATCCTGACTAAGTGAAATTTATTTTTCAATATTCGAAGACATTAAACTAAAAACTAAGAAAAATGGGAGAGAGGCGAGAAGACATCATTATTAGTGTAAACCTTCCCCTACAATCTAAATCCTCTTGCTTGATCTCAGTCAGAGTTCGATTGGAATGTATATACGTACATCTGTGTAAATGTGTATTTAACGTTTGACTTTGATTCCCCATCAGCGCCGTATCAATAATCATTAATTTCCCTAATAGCGTGCGGGAAACCTCTGATAACCTAGAAGTGATTATGAACCTTTTTAGGAATTAAGCCTTTGCATTCAAGATTTATTACAAGGATTAAGGTTTTGATTGACTTCACTTATGATATATAATTAGAACTAGTTTATTTATTTGTCATAATATTTTCATTTTAAATAAATAAGTTCTCAATATAAAAAAGTGAAGTGTATTAATCATACTAATTAATGGATCTTTAATGGACCGCGCCGGTCTGGGAATTCCAGAAATCTTATCCCCACTCTATAACTAGTTAAAAGATGCACTTAACCAATCAAAACGACACCTTCTCTCTTGTAGAGATACTCTTTCCCTACCTCTTTATATTCCTTGAATTGCGAAAACGAGATTATTGCCGAAATGTTCCTCAAATATTGATAGGCAAAAATATATATTTTTCTTTTAAATTTTTTATAAATTTAAAATATATTGTTAAATGTGGATTAATTGGTATGAAAAGAATAATTCATAGTGTTTAATTTTATACACACAAAGATATAAAAATAATCCAAAAATTTTTTAAAAATAATTTTATTCTTGACGACCAGTTTGGGCCTATATTCTGTCTACTTAGGTTAACATACAACAAATTTTTCACATATCAATATGGTATATTTATTTAACAATTTTTTTGTTAGATTATATTTTCCTGGTGGATCAATTGCATATTTATATTTGTTAACGAAGAATTTTTTATTTTTTTTGTTAATATAAAGGTATTTTTACAAATATGGAATTTTCTTTCTCATGATTTAATCATGTAGTCAAGGGATCACGTGCAATATAGGCCGAAACCGGTAGTCAAAAATAAAATTATTTTTTAAAACATTTCAGGATTGTTTTTTTATATCTCGCTGTTTATATAATAAAAATAAAAAATTAAACTATAAATTTAAAATAATAAGAGTAATTATAATCATGCGGAAGAATGTTTAATTAATTTAATTTATAATTTTGTGACTTGTTAGCGAGGCGAAGGAAATCTTCCATTCGTTTGATTTGTCCGATTCGTAAATGACAATCTAATTGAGCGCGCATTACACATGAATGAGCTATTGTGGCCAAATGAATATTTTTTAATTTTGTTTAAAAAATTTAGACACTGTAATTAATAAGTAAAAAAAAATATTAATTAATATCATAAATATATAAAATGTGTTAACTTGAAAGAGCTATACATTTGATATTGAATTTAATTAAGCCTTCCACTTAATTAAATTATAACAATAATTGTAAATGACAACAAAAGAAGTCAATACTTGATTACCATATAATATATTATTATAGAAAGATAATTATATTTACAATGAATTCTTTCGTTTATAATTACTTATATAAAACGATTTAAGATAAGTGAGTAAGTAGAGTGAATTCAAATTTGAATAACGAAACACATTTATCACAAATAATAAATGGGTATAAAAGTTTAATCGGATTTCTAAAGAAAATTTTTGATACTTGACTTACCAGATATAAATCTCTAATATGTTTTAGATTACTTTTGATTCGGGTTGTTTTTTTTTTTTTTTTCTCCTTAAACTAATCGATTGTCTCTTTATGTTAATTGATGTCGTTTTCGATTTAAATGAGTTAAATTTTTTTTAAGATAATTAGATGGTCACGATAAGTAATTCTAAATTCATCATATCGTTTATGCGAAATATATTAATACTAATCTTCGAGAAAGAAAGTGGACAAAAGATTATAAGTATTAAGTAAAATATTGATTTGAAATTAAGAAGAGGCTTGGAAAAATTTTGAACTTTCCTTGTCAATTTACTTTCTTGACAATTAGTAGATTTAAAAAAATTTAATATAACTTGAAG
>JAAAKE020122029.1:0-15334 GCA_010014785.2 Anisolabis maritima
CCTTTAATTTATATTTTTAGATTCCCAATACGTTGACTTTGTTCGTAATAACTTCTTCAATTTTTATGTAACTTAATCGACCTTTAAGAACACGTGATACCTTTTTCGATCACGTTTTTACTTTGATTTATGAAGTAAAAGCTTAAAAATTTATTTGTTTTTTGACCTTTAATGAAACTTTGCTTTTTAAAAATCATTGACTCTTTTGTTATTATCAAAGTTATTAATTATTTTATTTTTTTAATAAAAACTGAAGCCTTGCTTCTCTCTATGTCTTTAGATTCTAAAAAACTAATTGGAATAGAGAAGAAAACAACGTATTTCTATATCATTCTTCTAAAGTCCGGAAAGGGTGAAACAATAAATTAACAAGTAGAGAAAGGAGGCAAGGCGTAGTTATTCGTCTGTTACTTTATATTATCTATATATGAAATATAGAGTGACTAATTATTGTGATTCCCAAAAAAATGGATGTCGAAATTCAAACAAAGTACACGTTTTGAGGCTCCCTGACTCAAAAAAAAATGTATCTCGCACAACGGTTTGTGTGTGTGTGTGAACAAGATTTCTTAAAAATGAAAAAACGTACGAGCCTGAATATATTATATATTATATTTAAGTTAGGAACCCTCGTCGCATGCATCTAGAAATTTTTGAATAAAATCGTCCAAAGAGTACTAGTACTTTACTGATTTATTTATATATTATTTTTCTTTCTATTTTCTATATTCGCTCTAACTATATATATATTATTTGTTAGATGATCATTGAAATGTATTAACTAATTATAATTTTCTCAAAATTTTATTCTGCCCTTTTATTTCTTCACTTTTTAACTTATTACTTCACGAAAACCCGCTATCCATTTTTTATTGTTTGCTTTTCTTAAGGCTGTTTTTCACGAGTTAATTTATTGTGTAAGTTCCTGAATTCAAAATAGTTATCTATTTGAAAAAATTATTTTATAGCAAACTACAATTTTGAACAATAAATCTTTTGTTTAATTTAGAAATTTTTTTATTTTTGAATGGATTTTTGTCTAGGTTGTTATAACAATTAAGCTGGCGTGCCTGGCAGGAAAGAACAACATCCAAGGTCTTCGTTGCCAAGAAAGGTCAAGCAGAGCCGAACCTTAATAGGTGGCTCTGAGCAACAAAAGTGTTGAACACCCGCCGGAAGTCATCAATTTTTGTTTATTTACCTTTCAAAATGTGACATTTGTAAACTCTAAAGCCACAAAGAGAGTTAATTCAAATAAAAAAAAAGGACTGAGGATTGTTCAAAAAATTGGCTCGTTTAAATATAAACACGTCCCAATAATATCCACTTCGCCCTCTCTTATAAATTTGTTTCAATTTAAAAGAAGAAAAATTAAAATTAAATTAGCCACTAGAAATAAAATTATGTAAATCTCTGTATCCCTTATTAGCACCCTTTTAACTTCCAACCTCCGCTTTGATATTTATTTCCCTTGACTTCTTTCCTGCCAGCCGTTTATAACAAGAATTTTGGAGTTTTGCCCAAATTACCTAAATTCCCCACCGAATCTCTAAAATAAGAAAATTCTTTGATTTTTTTAACAATTCCAAATTCAACATTTGTTTATTTTTTACTAAGCATAAGTACTAAAAACCGTAATATTTCTGAACAAAATTTCATTTGAAAGCAAATTTTAATGAATAGCAATAATTTCCAATTCGTCCTCTCTTTCTTTCTCTGTGTTTTGATCCGATATTTATTTGGTATAAACTAAACGAAAACTTGAGTCAAAATTTATATAAAATATATAAAAAGTTAATTAATATTGAATTGATAATTTATTTATTAATTTAAAAGTATATATATATTTTAAATATTACAATCAGTGTTGAAGTATAGATTCTCGTCTAGGCACAAAACACTCACTGTAATATAAAAAAGTTTATATGTATATACAGATTGTTGTATATCATATAAGATTATATGACAACTTTGAGGCATAATTATACATAGCATATAAATTTGTTCGAAACTTCTCCTTTTTCCCATATTTTTAATTGCTATCATGCTACTTTGAAAAGTTAATTTTATTAAATCGTGTGATTGAATAAAGTTATAAATAATTTTAATGAGGAAAATATAGGACAGATTGCAGCAATGAAACAAATTCATTTCATTGTTGTAAAATGCCTTGTACTTCATCATTTGTAATTTCATTCAATCTCATGATTGAATAAAATTAACTTCTCAAAGTGGCACAATAGCAATTAAAAATATATAAATACAAGAGTCAATTTTATGGGAGCAGATTATTTGGAAAATTCTTAAAAAAATTTTTGCAGACAAAAAACCAAAATTCAGAGAGCGCCGAAGAGAATTTCGATCTCGGCGCAAGATTCGCTAAATTTGTTAAAAGAAAAAAAGTAAACAAAAAATTATAGATAGGTTGAAAAAAAAATTTGTAAGAAAACTAATAAAAGAAAAGAGTAGGTTGGAGAAATTTCGAAGCAAACGACAAATATAAAAGAATCCCAAAAAATCATTTAATATTTTATAAAGCGAAGCAAATAAAAAGAGAGATTAAATAAATCACTATACTCCATCTTTGCCGCCGACTTCGGATGACGTGTCAATAACCTGCATGGGATTATCATAACAAGCGGCGTTGATTAAATCCGAATCTTTAGATTGGTCCAAACCAGTAACTGGTTCTGATATCGAAGTCTTCTTCATAATTTCTGATGGCGGAACCTCCCAATTTTCCTCATCAGAAAAAAATGATTTCTCACTCTTTTTAGGATCCAACATTTTTATTGTAAATCCTGAAAAAAGAAATAGTTAAAAAAAGGAACAAATAATATCAATAAAAGTAAAAGAAAATTTGTTAGTTCTCACGAGAATAAGGAGAAGAGATGGAGAAAAAAGAAAAAGGTTTGTTAATAAAGCGTCGCTAGAGTTGTGTTAGAAATAGCTTGGGGTCGGATAGTGTGAACTCCTTCTTGTACTGGATCAGGAACTCCCCAAAAAGAGCTATCGTCGAAAAATTCCGAATCATCGTCACTATCTTTCAGAGTCACATATTCTACACGTTGTAAAAGTCCACCTATTGTTTGAAAGATAGAGAGAGAAGGAGAGAGAAATATTAGTCATTATTTTTAAGGAATAAAGAAAAAAGAAAAGGAAGGCATTTTCAGAATTTTAGAAACCTTAATTAACTTTACCTCACCCAATCATAAGGAGAGATTTTACCGCGCTCGTTACCTTCCCAGCTAACTCCTTAAGAAAGGATTGTTTCCAACTATCATCATTTCCTTACCGCACCTAGCCTCTACCCGTTCTGAATGTAATTTATTTGATCAGGAACGACGTTTCAGTCAGTATCTTAAGATAATTCAATTAAATAAAAATGTTTTTCATTTATTTAACAGGAAGTTATTCCCCCCGGGGAGACTCGGTAAATTATTTTTAGGAATCAGATCTAGAATGTGACCAGGTTAAATTGTAAGAGAGCGCAAAAATGATATTTACATTTCTTAATTTATCTTTTATCAAATTATATTAATTCATTTTTCAACACATCATTCATATATCTAACAAAAATTGAGCCCAAGAAAATATTAATAATATTATTTTAATTGAATTATCACTATTTCAACGGAAATACACTTTTTAAAAAAATGTCTAAAAAAAATGAGTTTCGCTCGTTAGGAAAAATTTTATTCGTTTTTCTATTTTCTATTTTTTTATTATAGGTTAGATTTAATCTAAACGATCTTTTGGAGACATTTTTAGACAATATCAGTTGCAATTTTTTTTTTTTCACTTTATATCCCTTTTTAGCTGATTTAAAATTCCCTCCGGAAGGTTGCCAAAATAAAGTGAAATGAAGGAAGACGGATAGCTAATATTCCCATGAAAATATAGATATTTAGATAATAATAGTATATTTAGATAATTAAGTCACTTAATTTTTATTCATACTTAATAAAGACATTCCAGTTATTTATAAAATTTTTATTATTTAGGGCTAAAAAACATAAATTCTATCGTAATTTTGAAAATGACATTTTTTCTTAAAATTCAATAAATTATATTTAATATTTAGGCGTCCTTTTTTTTAAGTCCTTTTCGGCATCTGAGGCCATTTAGACTCCATTCTTATTTAATTAAATTAATTGATAAATAAATTTTTGTCGCTCAGGACGGGAAGCGAACCTCTGACCTTTGTTTTGGTACGTGAAGCTAGACCTCTAGCTCTGCACCAAGGGACAGGACTATTTAGGCGTCTATATAAACATTTTTCGATCCTTTAATGGTGAAATAAATAAAAATAGAAACCCTTTTATATTTTTGCTAACGGGATCTTCTTTAATCGGTAATTCATCATTTTAAACTACCCAGGGGACGTGGTTCCCTCACAAACCAAAAAATTTATTCATAGAAAATGGAATGGAAAAATACTCATATGATATGATCAAAAAGTGGAAAATCCTAGGGGAGAATTTTGAACTCAAAATTTCTATTAAAAAAAAAAAAAAATCGGTTAAAATAAATTAGAGTAAAACCAATAAAAATATTAAAATAAATAAAATAAATTAAGAAAGTTAAGTGGGTGTTTTTACTTTCTCTTATCTCTATATATTAAATAGATATTGAGAAATAATGCCGATCGCAAAACAAAAAACTATGTCGAAAATTCAACGGAAACAAACGTTTGTAGGTCCCCTCTCTAAAAAATGTGTCTCGCAAAGGATCTGTGTTTGTGATTTCTCAAAAACGAAAAAATATTCGAGCTGAAATTTTATATTTAAGCCAGGTACCCACATAACCAAAGAGTACTAGTACTGTTGTATTTTTTTTTAGATTTTCTCAAAGTTCGCTGTAGCGATTTTGAATAAATTTCATAAATCAATTATTTATTAGATAATCTTTAAAACGTATTAACCAATACCCCCACCCCCCAAAAAAAATTGTTTGAGGTCCACTTTATTCTTGTAGGTTTTTATGTTTTTTATGATTTTCTATTCTAACGAATTTGATTAAATTATTATAGTATATATATAATATTGTTTATAGAGTCAAAATGGACTCTGATGCCAAAAATGACTTAAAATGAATTTAAAAAAATCGTTTGATAAAAAATGAAATTTAATTTAATTTTACAATATTAATAAATAATTAAAAGACACAAATGAAATCTCCAAAAATAAAAGCTACCAAAGCACATCACACAATTTTCTTTTCCTTAGATAAGAGAAAGTTGTGTGATGTGCGGCCGTCACAGCAGATTTTTTTAAAATTTTATTAAATGAAAAAATAAAAAAATTGAAAAATATCTTTTCTTTTATAAAAAACTAGATAAATTGAAAAAGTATTGTCCTCTTTTTTTTCCTTAGAAAAATTTTCCACCTCGACTTGTTTAGAAAGAAGCGAGAAGAATGGGGACTAAAGAGTTTGGTCTAAAGGACTGAAATGCTAAGAAACCCAAAGATGAAGAGGATGGAGGGGGAGGCATTGATGCGGAAAAGAAAGATATGGAATAAATTTGTGATAAAGCGCTAGGGCCCAAGACACCCTTTCATTATAGTTTTCAAAAAAAAATCGCTTATTTGATTATGTTTGGGAAAGCTAAGAGTAGAAGGGTTAATCAATTTTGAAACTAATTTCAACAATTGGATTATAGTGATAAAGTCCCCAGCCCTAAAATTTATATTTTTAACTAGTTTAATGTATATATTTAATTTATATCTTTGTTTATTGTATTGTAAAAAGGTACACATACCTCAATTGCTTACAGCTAAACGGGGGAAATAAATAAATACAAAATAAAATAAAATAAAAAAGACTAATTTAAATTCGATTTGATAATAATTAAATTCATATAAAAAATAATATCCATCCCTAATTTTTTTGACGACTTAAAAATTATCAAGTATTTTTTGGAATGTCAGAAATATCAACCCACTCTATTATTTTTTATATCATATGTAATTGCTAATTTTGTATTTTCCTACATGTGTATAAAGATGTATGGTCTGGAAATCCTTGCCTAAATAAAAAAAAAGAAAGAAACACCACTCTAAAATACTTTCAACAAAAAATTTCTCCCTTCTAGGTATTCAGAAAATAATCCCACCCACCAGAGAGAGAACAATTTCCTAAAATTATTTACCGCGCTCGTTACTTGTCCGCCTTTCCTCGCCAGATAGTTCGTTTAGCGAAGGCTTGTTCCAACTATCACACTTCCTTATCTCACTTATTTATATTATATAAATAACTCAATAATAATAGTTTTATATATGGCGAGCACACCAATGGCCCGGATTAGCCAACCAAATTGTTTTTAAAAAATAAGAGACATACTAAATACTAAGAAGTTTAAGTGTCTCGGAACATTTTAACAATATTAACAACTATTGAAGTTTTGAAGCTATTAAAATAATTTTTTTAACTAAAATTTTTCTAGGAAGAAACTCAAAATTTGCTAGAGCGTTTAAAAATATCAAAATTCTATTGATGGAACAAGATTAAGTCCATCATTTTTTGTTCGACATATTTTTCTTTTTTAATATGTTTACTGGTCTCCCGTCGTGGGGATTTTACCAGCTGATGTATTCTTATGAGGCAGGTTAGAAATAGCTATAAATAAATACCTGTTAAAGCTCCAGCAGTGACTGCAATAATCCAAGTACTAGCAAGGGCGGCTAATTGGAAAGCTGCCTGTTCTCCGGCAGTCCTTGCATCCCCAGGCTCCAAAGAGGGGACAATCTCCTAAAATTGACGTGTAAAAAAATATAAAACCAAAATACAACTTAAAAGAAAGTTTAAAAATTAAAAAAGGCAAACCCTGAGCTGTGTGAGTTCTGTGGAGTTGTAAGGAGGCGCTCTTGCAGGGAATAGCAGCGCCTGCTCAGCAACAGAGGCAACTCCTGACGCCACAGTTGCCGGCCAAAAAGCAGCGAAGACACCAACCAAACCGGCAAGTAGGCCTGGTATTCCGTGTAGATTGTGTACACCACAGGTATCGTGCAGATTTACGTTTGAGAGCAGATGTGGCTGTCAATCACAAGCAACATCAGATATTTCTAACAGAGTCATTTGCCAGTCCTGAAAATATCCATCTAGTGCCGTTGCTAAAGGTGACAGCCTAGTGGCAATTAAAAAAAAAAAGGAAATGATTTACAAGAAAGAAAAAAGTGAGTCAGTTCGGGGGACCAAAGCCAAAGAGAGGCGGCAAAATGGAGCAAACACTAACTATGCCAGTGGATCTATCTCTGTCCATAAAAAAATTTGGAGGGGCCTCCAATGAAAATTGTTTAAATTTATTTCATTATTTTATTTTTAAAAATTATGGGTGCCGGAAATTTTTCTTCCTGCGACTAAATCCTCCACTAAATAAACTAATAATGAATCCAATAATAGCAGGCAAAAAATACATTTTGTTAAATAACTTAACTTTAAAACTTCCAACATTAATAATACTTGGATGCACTTTAACCTCAACAAATTCTAATATAGTATTGGTCCTTTTTTTTTGATAATATGGATTTCTTTGCAAGCGCTTTCTTTAAAAATCTCTCTCTCAAAAAAAAAGTCACAGTTTCTTTTGTATAAATGAGGTAAAAGAGGGCGGATTGGAGATTGAAGAAATTACCAAATGACCAAAAAAATATGTATTATAATGCTGCAAGTATTCAAATTAAATTAGGCAAGTCTTTAAATGGCAATCTAGGCTGAGGAAGTATTGCAGTCACAGCCGAAACGTCTCTCAAGAAAGACAATAAAAAAAATGCTTCAGTTACAAAATATAAAAAAATTAGAATGGTTAATAGGTGTAGACTTTCTTTAGTTAAATGTTTTCCATATTTTTTATAGGTATATTTAAATCTTGTTGCTTTTTATGTCCTTTTTCCTAAAAAAAAAAAACAACTTAGTTATGCCCTGTAAGCAATTTTTTAATTATATTTATTTTAATTTCTATATTAATAACTTTACAAATTTTAATATTTAAAAGAAAATTATAACAAAATTTATTAATTACTAATCTCAATGTTAGTTTTGATATTTTGAGTAATCTCATCAATTTCAAGGCAACATGTTTCCATTTCCACTCGGGACCTTATTGCTAATCTAATATATTCTAAGGATAATTCCTATTTGGGGAGATGTAATTTATTCTATTCATATCATCAATCCATCTGAGAAGTTTCAAACTCAAATCAAGGATAAAAATCTGATGTGACTAAAAGCACATCAAACCACTAATATAATAGAAATTATTTATTAATGATATATATATTGCGACAAGACAGATTTTTTGTGTATATTTATTTTTTCTTTTTAATAGTATATCAGCACCAAAGAGGTAAATAGTGATCCCACTAATTTAAAAGCCAAGGGGTGTGATTTCGGATACCGGGCAGTTCGATGAAAATTTTTTTCATCAATTGATGTAAATAAATAATAATAATGCATGGATAATACGTATCGTAAATAAATTTATTATTACATATATCGTTTAATGACTTATGACCTCAGATGAAAAAAATAAAGATTTAAAAATATTTATATTTTGTTATCATGGTAATGATAATATCTTTTCTTTGGAGGTTCTTAGATTCTCAAATTGAGGCCTCTACACTATTTTGAGGTTGTAAATATTATTATTATACGCAGAGCCAATTTAATCAAGAGTAAAGTGGATCCCAAACAATTTTTAGGGAATAACGGTTAATAAATTTCAAAGATCACCTAAAAGATAATTGATTTATGAATTTGAATCAAAATCGTTAGAACTAATTTTAAGAATAAAAGTTCATCGGTAATGTACTAGTACTCACTCTTTGGCTAATTTTATTGAAAAGCTTCGACGCCCATGTGGGTACCTAAAAGCTCAGAACTTTTTTTTTTTAGATATTTTGTTAATTCACGGACAAACCCATTTTTTTATCCTCAAAACGTGTATTTCAGTTGAAATCTCGACGTCGAATTTTTTTACAATCGCATACTCTATATTATTACAAATATAGGAGAGGAAAAAGTAGAAGAAATACGAAATAAAATGCATAGATAAATCTAATAAAAACCTATTCTTTCGGCCGCCTAGTATATCAAGATCTTAAATAAGCCAATCTGAATATATTTATATCTGATCAATAAGACGTATATAATAAATAATTGAATCGTTTAAAAGACTAAAAACAAACAAACAAACAAACCTGAATATATCTGTAGCCAAGAGTAGATAAAATGCCAGCAATGGCGCCGATGATGCCAACTGCATAAGGATCTCTAACGAGATTACACCCGGTTCCGATGGCAACCCCACCTGCGAGGGTGGCATTCTGGATATGCACCTGCAAGAGCAGTCAGACATCACCATTAAACCATAACAAATTTAATGTGAATTTAGATCAGATTAGGAAGGGCGCAAATTCACTTGTTGAATTTCCTATTAATTAATTAGGAGAATTGTCCTAATGTTGGCGGGTAACATGTCCCGTGGGAGACCAAGAACGGGATGTCGCTTAATTCACTAACATTTCGTAATAAATAATTAAAAGTGAACAATTTATTAATCCAATCTGTTTTTAATTAAAACTGAATCAAAATATATTTATAATAGGTTATGTAGAAATATTGTAGAAAGCCTTAAGGCTAGCCGATTCAGAATTTTAATTTACCTTTTATTTTTTAGAGATTTTTCGTTTGGGTGTATTAATCAATTATTAAACGAGCTAATCTAAAATGTACATTTTTTCTTGAAAATGGCTTTTAATGAAATTTGCTGTATTTACTATTGCGGGGGCAAAGAATCGAGTGTAGATCTAAATAAATTTAGGATGTCGTATATCGAATCGGTTGTATTATGTATTAAATTCCAAAAAATAATAAATAAATAAACCCTTCTCTATGAGGGAAGCCCCATTAGTGTTGTTCAAATTTACAGCTTTGGAACAAATTCCCAAATAGACAAACCACAAACATTAGTTCTTTAGATTTATTAAATTTATTATTTTTATTAAAAAAAAATAAAATAATTACGATTGGGGACATTTTTACCTCTGACTCGGAGTCTAAACAAGTCAAAATGTTTCCAACTCCCATTTTAAACAAGCTTTTATTTTTTAAATCTAATTTTTAAAACAATCATTGGTTTTTTAAATATTTATTTTAAAAATTAACTGAGAATGAAATGGTTAATCTGTTATCTAATATGTGTCAATGTTCATAGGAATAATCTTTCAAACATTAGGCGATGTTATATAGCCTTCTCAGGTTTTTTTTTGTTTTTTGAAGGAAAAGCTTTAATTAAAGGCAAAAAACCCTTAAATCCTAACAAAAATATCATTCCCCGGTTGGTTACCCCTGGAGTATCGTGCACTGTTGGCACACACCAAATCCCATCACCAGTTTCGGGCCCAATAGCCCATTCCTGGTGCATTTTTTTTTTGGAGTGAGGCCCTTCACCTCTCTAGTCCTCTTCCTGACCCCCTCCTGATCTACCTATCTCTCTGGTTGTTAAAATTTTTACTATTTTTTAAACACTTTTGACGTAGATAAATTGTGAATTATAAAAAAAATTATAATAATAAATAACATCAAATACCGAAAGTATTATTATTAAAGAATTATTATAGAAATAAGAGAATTAAAGCGGGGAGTCAAGAGGATAGAGACCCTGGTCAACAGTATGGATCACCCAAGGCCATATACTCTCTATCAGTTCTCGAACCCGAGACTACTGGTGTGCGATAAGGGGATATACTGGTGTGCGATAAGGGGATAAAATAATAACAAAATAATTTGGTAAGAGAAAGTAAAAATATTCTATGTATAAAATATCTTACTTTTTAAAAAACATTTAGCTTACCTAATTCTCTTGCCTAAATTTTACCCAGTACTGGAATTTCATTAAATAGAGAATATACTATATAAAATAATGGTATTCTGGAGTTCCACACAACCTTTCTTCCACTAAGTGTTTATATTTATAATATGACTTGCTATGTTCCACATATCAAATAAATAAAATTAATGGAATTGATTACAAGAAATTCAAGGAAATATATATATAAATAAAAATAATATATAAGTTTCTAACGGGCCGGCATCAGGGGATGAGAACCACTGCGTTATTATTTCGTTTTTTTTTTTTTTTTTGAATTGAGATTAAAATAAAAAGAAATTACCATATCGAATTTCCTCTCAGAAGAGACCAGTCCCGATACGGCAAAGGTAACAGCGGTGCAGACAGCTAATGAGATGTAGGTGTTAATCAACGCCCTTTCCCTTTGGGCACCATCAAGTCCTGCGGCGTTGAAGCTAGGCCAGAACAACCAAAGAAACACAGTACCCACCATCGCGAACAAATCGGAAGTATAACTTGAACCTTCCAATGGATGGTTGATGGGTGCTTCCATATGCAAAGTGCGGCTGACCGCAAGTCCGAAGTACGCCCCGAACACGTGGATGAACATCGACTCGCCAGCATCCACCGCCTGCAGCCCTCATTAGAAAATTAAATGCTAAGGTTAACCCTTAATCATCTATGTATATGTAATAGCGAAGTGTCCGTCTGTTCGTTAGGGAAATTTAAGTAATTTCCCGTTGAGCTGAGCTTTGAAATTTTATATATATAGTAAAGTTTTTTGTGCAACATACTCTCGACTCAGAATCAAACTTGCTCAAGAGAAAGAAAAAAAGATCGAGTAGAGAGTAGAGAGTAGAAAACTCAGTGGCTCGGTGCGTTGCCTGTCTTCGGCAGCCTTCGCAGCTAGTTATTATTCGGATCGAAATTTTTTATTTCAGTTCGATCCTGACCCCTTTCCCCCCGCCACGGCTCTGGTTAAGATAAATATTTTTTGATGAAAATATTTCAATCTTTTATTTAAATAAAAATGGAAATATATAATCATTGATGAATTTTTAAAATTTAATATTGGTAACGGATAAAAAAAGAGTAAATATTTCCAATTTAGAAACTCGGATGACTGATTCAAAAATAGACTTACTAATGTCATCATATATATTTAAATGAAAATATCAAAATGACCTGTCACTTAGTGAATAACAAATAAATAAATTAAAATAAATTACTCTACAATAATATATTCATATCTATTAATTATATAATTTTGACAAAATTAAAAAAAAAAAAATTATAATGATATTTAATAAATAGCCCATTTGTGTTCAAAAATTTTAGCAAATTCTTTAAAAGGTTCGGAAATGAAATCAAGAATTTGAATAATAATCGACCATTTTGATGTTAATTCTAGACGAATTACAGTAAAAACTTAATTATCCGGAGATTTTTTACCAATTTTTTTCATTTTTTAAAAATTTTTCTTTCTATTTCTAATTTTTTTTATTTATAGGTAATTATCCAGATGACTTCTCGTCCCAATTAGTCCAATAGAATTTCTATTGTTGTCTTATTATTTCTGGCAAGGGAATTGCAAAATAGATAAGTCCTTTTCACAAAGAAAAATCAGCTCTGAAAACCAAGAGGGGAAAGGGCGCTACAAATATTAGTCCGATCATGGATGGAGTTTATCTTTTTTCCAGGTAAAGATGAATAAATTCTCTCCCACTTCTCGATCTTTATATTGGAAAAAATTTATTTTGGATAAAAAAAATACAACTATAATAGGCTATATGACAAATTTACGGAAAGATTTTTCAATTAATTGACCCATGTTAAATGTCCGTAGAAATTAACATCTGAGTATAAATGGTACTCTAAAGAAGCACTGGAGCAATTACTTGAAAAATCTTTCGGTGGGTTGGTCAGGTAGTTGTCCAGCAACCAAACGCGCATGTATTTGCACAACCTCTGGTATTTTTTTTTTATAATTCGACGTTTTCAAGGGAAGTCTAAATGTAAGTCCAGACTTAAATTAAATAATAATACATTGGGAGGAGGAAGACTGAGAAAGAGTTTGAGAAACTCAACTCTTTTATAAGAACCGAATCTTTCTCTCTCTCTCTTATTATATTTGTTCTTATTTGCTAGAATTTGACTTTGCATTCCCAGATAATATTATTCTCTTATTACGATGACCAACTATTTGAGATCAGTAAACATGAGGAAATAGTTCCAAAAATTATAGCCTCTGAGAGACAGAATTTTTATACTTTAAAATACATATACATACATATGAACTTGCCTATTAAATTTTGAATTCGCTCCAGCTGTGTTTCGAAAAATTATCACAGATTAAGTTGGTAAAACATATTAAATAAATATCAAAGACGAGCTGACTCGGCAATGCTTCGCTATTGCTAGTTTTGAGTATATATATATATATATAGATAACTTTTTAACGGAAATGATATGAATGCAATATCATCAATTAATATTGAACATTAAGAAACTTACAAAACATTAAAAAAGTGATTATTATGGAACTTCATAAAATTTAACCTTCCCATTATAAAAGTCAGGATGTAAATAAATCCACTTGTCAAAACAACAGCACTACCTATCGGATTTAATTCAAACTACTCTCTGAACACAGTAGTCGGTTGAAAATAACTTTTTAACAGAAAGAGATATAGCGGTGAAATTATAGTAGTTTTTGCGTCTATACCGTACATACATTATGCTTATACGTAACCATAGAAACAAGTTCGGTTTTCTTAAAAAAAATAAAAAATAAAAAACAAAACATTTAGGCCCCTAACTTCCTTTCTACTGGTCAGATCGAGGATTTCAATAGCTTTAAACCTCCTCCGGACAACGCGGACCATTTTGCAAAAAACCGCATGAATATAGGTCCAGTAGTTTTTTAGTCTATAGCGGACACACAAACAAAGAAACATTCATTTTTATATATATAGATGAGACCTTAAAAACGGCGACACCAAGATGCTCGTTGGCCGCGCATATAATAAGTTCGATAAAGCCCATGATGATCAGCTGCAGAGGCGATGCTTTACCAATAAGAGCCCCGACTGAGATAAGAACAGCCGCCACTCCTATGTCAGCCGTCACGAGGCTATCCAGTGATATGGGAATTCGACCTGAAAAGCCATTCTTAAGATACTTTTAACAGAACATAATTTAGTTAACTTAACTACCTGATAAAGGATCTTTCGGCTGGAAAAAACCACGACAGAGTATCGCCCACTGGCAGAGTATAGCACCGACGAAAAACGTGAATCCGAGTGAACTAAATCCGTAACGACGAAGAAAACACATCAGATAGCCAAAACCGATATATATCATCACATGCACATCCTGAAACACTAGAGAAAATAACTTGATACTTACGGAAAATGATAAATGATGTAATAGGTAATTTTATGATCCTCAAAAAACAAAAATTTGTTTGTTTGATTCACGCTAACTAAATAAATGAGTAATTTTTTTTTCATTTAAATGAAATGAGAAAATTTGCAGCTGATGTATTTCATTCCATAAAAAAAGTAAAATAGTAAAATTTCATTCATATAGAAATTATTTTAGATCATACAAACGGCTGAGACATCTGTTTTTTAAAACAACAAATTTATTCCCGAGCTCTGAAAGGCCCTGCTGATTGGCTGCATTCAGTGACGTCACAAAACTGCTCTTTTAAAATGATTTTTATATGTATTTTTTAAATGGGAGTTTTTTCTAACTTTTAAATTTATCCAGCCTCTTAGATCTTATACACCGAACAAACATAGCGTCTTCGTACCACCCTCGTCAATTTTCACAAAAATCCTTACGAACTCTGTCCAATATTGACAAAAGTGCACTTGCCCGCTTTGGCCCTCCGAGCCTTTTACTAAAGATATTTTAAATACGGTATAGTTCCCATCATATCTAAAGCTCTTTTGCTTTATATTAAAACATTCTTTTTAAAATTTATTTTAACAATGAGAAAGATTAATTATAAAAACATTTGTTTCGTCACTCCCTTGGTATCAGGTTATAGAAAAGTCTTATACCATTTTTGACACCTATTTTTTCATACCATATTTAATATGATGACAAATAACATTTCTATTTATATTTCTATCATCTCTTAAGTTCAAGGAACGTCAACAGTTTGAACTTATAAAAAAAGGTCATCTATTGATAGATCCATATTAATGATATAAGATCAAATATAGTTTTAAAAATACCCTCTATATCTCACAATCAAAAATTGTTAATGAACAAAAATGACATTAACATGCCTATTTTTACTCTCTTTTATGAAAGAGAATTCTACAATAATGTTTGTTTAAAATATTAATTATACTATTGTGAAAATTGATAATATATTCATCGCCCACGAGTTTTATTGGGAGGATTTTCATGAGCCATGTAGATTTAAACGATATCCATATATAAATTTATTATGGGACAAATTATCCAGAC
>JAAAKE020122040.1:0-15332 GCA_010014785.2 Anisolabis maritima
AAATCATTCCGGCCTGCAATCAGAATGCAGAAAATATTGCAGGACGGATGCAAAAGGCAGTAATGCTCGGCTCGCTCTGTTTACCCCGCCAAAGAGGAGAGAGACATCTCCATTCACAAAAGGACAAATAGTTTTGATTTCATTTTTTAAAATCTAAAAATGTAGAACTAAAGACTAAAATGGGCCCCAAATAATTTTCAACAAGAAGGAATGGGATTATAAATTTTTATTCGGTGTTGTTGTTGTTGCTTACTCTTTGAAATACCGATGTTGGATGAATCAAAAATAAAAGATAACCAGTATTTTTTAATCATCAACGGACTGCAGCATAGGTATTTTAAAGATTTAACTAAAATTCCAATATAACATTGAATAATGAATATGAATGAAATGAATTGTTGTATGGATTTTAATCAAAACCGTTAGAGTGAATTTTGAGAAAATCGAAAAAAAAAACTACAAAAGTACATAAGTAGTAGTACCCGGTGGCCGATTTTATTGAAAAGCTTCGAAATGCATGCTAGGAGGGAACTTAGCTTATATATAAAATTTTACCCTCTTACGTTTCGATTTCGATTCTTACTTTTTCTTACCTATATATATAAGTAAGAAAAAGTAAGAATCGAAATCGAAAATTTGAAATAAATGGAACATAAAATTCGCTCGGCTTCTAAGTTAAAAGGTATGTAAAATTTATAAGGCCACCCCCCCCCCCCTACCGCCCCCGCCCTAAACAAAAACACTGCCTACGCTCCTGTCGTAGCTAGAGTTTTGTCACAGACTGGGATGGCTCAAATTTATTCTTCTATAAATTTTAGTGTACTAATTATTTTCTAGCACACTGTGCACCAATTTAATTTTTTTACTATGTTACTATGGTTTCCTCCCATTGTGGTTTACTTATAGATGCGTTTTTCAAAACCACTTAAGCCCAATTTGAGGTTCTATTAATTTATAAATATATTATTAATTTTCAGAATCCATTTTCTTTCATTTGCAAATAAATGGATATCTGACGAATTGGAAGCGTAAAGAAAGTTATCTTTGAGGAACACCTGGACCAATATATAAATAAATAAGTTTTAATTTTTGTTTAGATGAAAATTTTTTAATAAAATAATCAAACATTCAGATTAATAATAAAAAATAATAATTATATAAAAATAAAATAATGAAGAGATAAATACTCTCAGAGGAGGGAGTGGCTAAGAGGGATAAGCTGCGGATTACGAATCTAAAGAATGAAATAGCTCGGGTACAAGTCCGGCTTGCCGCAAAAAATTATTTCCAACTTTGCCAGAAGATTCCTCCTGGGGTAGGAAAATATAGGATGGTGTAGGATAAGTGTAGGATAATCTCACCCTCAGAAGCCCAAGTGGTATCACAATGGGCCATTACTGGCCTAAGAGAGTCTCCCAATGGAGGGCGGCAACCACCTCACCCCTTACCCTAAATAGTCTCATCTGCGTTAAGATTTTAAAAAATAATAATGCCAAAAAAACTTTCATTCTCGAGGATTTATTTGTTTGGATTTATTTATTGTACAATTTAATTGCAACACTATCCAAAATTTCCCTTTTCTATTTTAAACAGGTTTATTTATAGTTTCTAGAGTTCTAAGCTTTAATGGGCCTAATAAAAACAAGTGTAAATGCATAAACCAAAAAGAGGAATTATTGCTTGATGGGTATATTTGTAATGTGATAAATATAAATTTACTTGTGGTGAGACAATCTAACAAGTGATCAGAACCTCTTAGAGCTATTTTTGTTTGCTTATAAATATTTTATATAAATAAATTTTCAAATATTTCAGAAGTTCGAGCCCAGTTTACCTGTCTTCTTTCCCTAGATATGCCCAGGAATAAAGAATTCGATACCCACACATTAGAGCTTCAAAACAATAGACAGTCAAAGCTTACCAAAAAGAAAACATTTTATTCAGGCAATGATATAAGCATAAACAACTAATAAACATAAAATATGTTAATCACATCCAACGGTTCTAATTAGCTGGATTATTACATCTAAATCTCTTTTTATGCGAATTTTTTTTTAAGCGTATTGAGATATCAAAAATAATTTTTTATTCATTTTTATTAAACCAGCTTAAAGTATAATGTTTAATAATTAATTAAAGTTAGTTTCAAGAAAATTCTGGGAATTTTATTCTCGTTTCACTTAAAAAAATCAAAATTCATAATTCTCCGAAATACATAACTGACTGAACATAAAATAGTATTTCTTAGCAGTTTAAATCATAAATAAATGACCAAGATTGCAATATCATATTCTTTTTTTCATTATTTTGCTTGTATTTCAGGTTTGAAACTAAACTTCACTTTTTCTATGGAGTCAGTATGAAATATATAATGAAAGTACTTCAATCGGAAAAAAAAATCAATGTTGAAATTACAACGGAAATACACGTTTTCAGGTCCCCTGAATTATTTTGAAATTGTTGAAATCTCAACATTGATTTTTTTTGCTTTCTTACAATATATTATATTACATATATTGGTAAGAGAAAAGAAAAATGTGTCTCACAAAATGTTCTCTCTCTCTGTGTGTATGTGTCTGTCTGTCTGTGATTTGTTAAGATTTCTTAAAAACGAAAAAACGTACCAGGATGAAACGTTATATTTAAGCTAGGTACCCTCGTCACATGCGCCCTGAAGTTTTTGAATAAAATCGGCCAAAGAGTACTAGTATTTTTAGTTTTTTACATTACCTTAAAATTTGCTCTAACAATCTTGATTAAAATTCATATATCACTTATATGTATATTATATAAGAAAACATCTTGGAAAATTTTTGAAAAAAATTTGTTTTTTTTTTTTGATTGATTTGAAACCAAAGTCTGACTTCTCTATTCGAACGACTTTAATTTCAATTGAATCAATAAATGCTAGTTTAGCCTTGAAATAGAATCTCGCTAATCACAAATGACCCAGGTCTACTCTCTTTTTTAAATGGATTTGTTATTCGTTTGAAAAAGAATTTTAGCCACTCTTAGAAATTTACCTTCTCAAAGAGACTTTAATTACTTTTTTCTATTCTTACTATTTTGATGTAAGAAATCCTATATTATTTTATTTCTAATTTAGAATATAAAAAATATTTATAAAAATTTTTCTTTCTTTATTGAATGCTTGCTTTATTATCAAATACGCAGCCAGACTTTTTATTAAATGGGTTATCAGAAATAGAATATATATATCGTATATATATGAAATAGTATTTTCACGGGTTGGTCCATGTGGACCACATTGAGATTAACTCGGGGTTGGGGCTCTCTTTTTGGAGCCAATTTCAAGAATAATAGTTTAGGAAATGATGGGTCGCAGTCTTGCTGGTTCCTAAGTTTGGCCACAGGACGTTTCTGGGACTTGTGTTTGACCTTAGAATGTAGGAAGGATTTGATTGAATGTTGGAGAGGTGGTTCTGGGACTAGCAAGATCTGCGAACCCCAAAACCAACCACCACTACCATTCCAAGCAAACTCGAATTCCATTAATTTATAAAAAAAATTTCCAGGAGTATAGGGATAAAGTTTGCTAATCTGTCCCACTTCTCAAAAATTATTTCAAGTACCAGTTTGTTGTCAATGCATCATTTTCTTCAACAACTTTTTGAAGAAGTCTGGCTAAAATTTTTCTAGTTTATATGTGGCAGTTCCTACAGTACATACAATAGATCTCATTGGTTTGAGTCCTTGTGGAGTTAAATGAGCCCATGTTTTCTAGGACATATCAATGTGTTTGATTAGATTAATATATCTCTACTTTTCAATAAAGCTTTTTCTGAGTAGATCTGCCATTTAGTTGTTATCTTTTGCCTCTACCCTTGTAGGATACTTCACTATTTTCTTATAAACAGGAGTGTTTGTGAGCAATTTAGACATTTTCTCTTCATAATGTATAGTCTAGTAATCAGTCTGTGATTTATCTACCCTGACCAGAACATAATCTTTTAAATTCTATTTTAAAAATAATTTAGTATTTCCTAGCCATTGATAATATATCTTTAGCAATACAATCGCTTTTGTACCTTAGATTTTTATTTTACAAAATATTATTGTATTTTTAATTCTAATATCTTTAGAAATGACATTGACTATTTCTGCCCTAGCCTTATTTTCTAAATATTTATTGGGGATTTATCTAAAGCGCGCGCGCGTGTGTGTGTGTGTGCGCGCTAATTTCTTTTGTTTGTAACTTTGTTAAAGAAATTATTTTTATAGAATACAGTTGGAGCATTGCTGATAGACATTAGGCGAAATCAAATCAATAAAAAACATCTGGTGTGAAAAACAAACTTCACACAACTTTCTCTTATCTAAGGTAAGGAAAGCTGAGTGGTGTGTTGTCACACCAGATTTTTCTCTCGGGCGGGCCTCATTCATTCATCTGGAGAAGGTAATGCTGAAGGACAAGAAAATAAATAAATGCAGCTAGAGTTCTTTTAATTCTCCTCTTCTAAACTGATGTTTCGATCTTGGTTAAGATCAGAGCTCTATGACTTTCGAATAAGCAATTTCCAATAATAGAAATATATAATTTTTTTATTTTGAACTTTTTGCATTTATAATAATTATAAAAGTTCTATAACTTTGTGATATAATTACAATAGTTTATTTATATTGACAGCTCTAGAGCTGATAGTCCTAACCAAGACCAAAAAGTCAGCATAGAAGGGCAGAATTATTAAAATTGAAAACTCTATCTACAATTCTTTATTTATCCTTCAGGATAACCGTTTGATTGCCATCCCAGATCACTTTGCTCTATCATCAAATAACAAATTTGAAATGAAGCCACTTTCGGTAAGTGTTGTTTTAACAAAAATTATTTAAATAAATCCTATCTTTTACTGATGGCTTCGCCATATTTTTGGCACGAAACGAGAAAAATGCCAAAAAAAAGAGGTTTTTCTAAATTATTAATAAGACAATAATTCAAAGGGACACAGGCTCTTCTTCATCAGAGTTTAACTTAAAGAATAATATTTACATTTTGATAATATAGTGAATGCAAAGAATACCTAAAATGAAAAATTGTTGAAAGACAAAATTTAAAAAAACAATTGAAAATAAATTATACTTACAAAGTGTTAGATATAGAAATTGGTTGGTATTATTCTGGTAAGCTTATAAAATTTCTTTACTTGAAACACGGCTTTTTTTACTTTTTTATTGAAAAAATCTATATTTACAATTTAATTTAAAAAACATTTTATGTAGGAAATATATATATATATATATAATATATGGACAAAAAACTAAAAAATTGCAAGATGAAATATTCTTTAGGAGCATTACTTAGTTAAGCCCAAATATAAATCTTAGTCTATATTTCAATATTGTGTAATTAATATAACACATCACTCAATAGGTCCCGACGCTAACTACTAAAAAAAACATTTTTTTTGCAAAATTCGACTTTATGCATCAACATAGTCTCCTTCAAGAGTGATACATTCTTTCCAACGCTTCTATAACATTTCGATGCCTTTTTTGTAGAACGATTTATCTTTCAACTCAAAATAGGCGTTTGTTACAGCTATGACTTGATGCAAATCTCTTTCCCTGGAGCATTTTTTTGAGGTCTGCTGCGAACAGGTAGTAGTTTCTGGGAGCCAGATCCGGAGAATACGGTGGATGGGGAAGCAATTTGAACTTCAATTCGTGCAATTTTGACATCGTAGCAAACGACTTGAGACACGGTGCATTATCCTGGTGAAAGAGCACTTTTTTCTTTTGCATTTGGGGCCATTTTTTCGCAATTACTTCCTTCAAACGCACCAATAATGCCATGCAATATTCGCTGTTGATGGTCCTTTCTCAAGATAGTCGACAAATAAAATGCCTTGCGCATTCCAAAATAGGGAGGCCAAAATCATACCGGCCGACATTTGTGTTTTTAGTCGCTTCGGACGGTTTTCGTCGGCTGTTGTCCACTCATCTGACAGACGATTTGATTTCGGAGTGTAGTGGTAGATCCATGTTTAATCCATTGTCACATACCGATGCAAAAATGCTGTATATTACGGTTAAACAGCTCCAAACAGCGCGTCTAAATCATCGACTTGCTGTTTTTGTTCCGCGGCACCCACTTTGAACACAGCTTTTTCAGTGACAAATGTTCATGCAAAATAGTGTATACACTGCTCCAAAACGATTTTGTGCACTTTTTTATTTTTTCTGGAATAATTGCCAAATTCGGGCGACCAGAGTGTTCAGCATCATCGGTGTTAAAAAATATCTTTACGTTTCAAGTCAAAACAGCCCTGGACCAATTTTCATTACAATCCATGAGTGTTGATTTATTCTAAAAAAATCTGGTGTATAAACGACCATCACACAACTTTCTCTTACCTAAGGTAAGAAAAGCTGAGTAATGTGCTGTCACTGCAGATCTTTTGCGTTGGTCTCCCCAGCCAGTTTAATACCAATTTACTACCAATTTAATCAATTTCGTTAGATTAGTTTAAGAAATAGAACGGTTACTCCCGTCGTTTACCCGAACAACGGTAAAAGACTACATAAGTAAAGAGGGTCAAAATAATTATGAAGGAGATAAGGGTTAATACATTTCAAAGATCATCTAATAAATAATTGATATATAAATTTTAATCAAAATCGTTAGAGCAAATTTTGAGAAAATCGAAAAAAATATACATCAATAACGTACTAGTACTATTTGGCCGATTTTATTCAAAAGCTCCGAGGTGCATGCGTTGAGGGTACCTAACTTAATATAAAATTTCAGGGGCCCCATCTTATTTGTATGTTTAAAATGTATGTAAAAAGTGCGGGAGTGTTACAACTTCTTTACCTATTTATATAATGGTGAAAAAAAATTAATAGTCTGCTCTATAGCAGATGTTTCCAAACTTTTGATTTAAAGCCATCCTTAGGGCTTTAGGAAATGCAAGTTTTGAGGTCTCCTCATTTCGATTATTTAATTTGTGTCTATTTGTATCCAAAATATAGGTTAAACTCGAGATAAAATAACTAAGAAATTAAAGTTAAAGTTAAAACCTACTATTCTCTTTACAACAGCAACTTTTTTACTAAAATCTCTCAAATAATAATAATGACAATTTCTCCTTGTAACACATCACTCAATATGTCTCTAGGCTGACACATAGATGGCGCCTCTAATGAAAAATCCATATGAATTTTAGAAATTATCAACCTTCAAACGATATGTGTCAAAATTTCATGACAATCCGATTAGTTTACAAGTTACAGTGACACTACTTTTGTTATTTTCAAAACAATTGAAAAAAAGGAATTTCGTGTGTTGGTTAAACACTGTTTTTTGATGGGAAAAAATACCGTTCAAGCAAAGCAATGGCTTGGTAAGTGTTATGGAGACTGCTCCATTGAAAGCAACCATCAAACATTGGTTTGTTGAGTTTAAACGTGGCCATACAGAGGAAAGTAAAAATTATCAATAATTTTTTGTTTTATTGGGAACCCGTTAGGGGACTTTACTAGTTCATTTAGTGCAATCCCCAGTCAGTCAATCAGTCAGTCAAGAAATTTCCGAAAAAACTCACCTATATAGATGCAAAGGATTTTCAAAAGCTTTCCAATTATATCAAAATTATGAAAAAGAATTTGGCCTAAATTGGTAAAGAAATTTTTGAAAAAATAATAGTATTTTAGTACTTCTTGTGCTTCTTTCGAGAAGAAAAAAAGTTTGGTGGTGAAAATTAAAAATTATCAATTGTTGCGGATGTATCGGACATTAACCTCCCACTAAATCAATATACTTAATTTCAAAAATAATCAAATAAAACAAATAATAATAAAATAAGAGAACATAAAAATACAATATTTACAATGTTTATAAAATAAATTAATTCATTTTTGAATTAATCCCTTAGTAATATGGACTAAACAACGCACCGGTTTGCAGAACACACCATTTGATGCCCGTACCTGCACTACGCGTGTGATATTATATATATTACCAGCGAAAATTTTCTCTCTCGACCCTTTTGGCCATTTAAGAGATGGCACGTTCGGCTCATCACTAAGGACGATTTCTCACCGCAATTGATTGACCATTTTGCATCCATTTTACACGGTTTTGCAAAATATAAAGATAATCCATCTTCCATTTTTCCAAAAATCTTGATGCACCCTTTGAATCAGTTGAAATCTTGCTCCGGAACTAAAGATAGCCAATCAAAAAAAGTCCAGAGCTAAGAACAACGGTTTCACTTGGATCTGTAAACCGACTGTGCCAGTTATGTTTTGTCGTGATAAATGAAAGGCAAGTTTTTATAAGCAATTTATTTATTCGGAGTTAGAAATACAAGATAAACTTGAACTAGTTCAACACTGTTCTGTCCAAACTTAGACTCAAACTAAGGATCTGACTTAAAATCAGGTTGGTTTTTTATATGGTCGTTTTCAGAGAAGGAGCAAAAGGGAGGTTCCTTGTGTCCCGAAGAGGGGTTTTTTTGAAGAAGATAAGGAATTGAACTTTTCCCTTTTTTTGGCTCTACTGACTAAATATGAGCCCTCTGGAAATTTTATTCATTAGTTAACTTGTTAAAGTACAGAGGTCATTGTTTACATGAAATAGATAAGGCTAAATTTGCAAGTTTGTTTGTACATTCATTAAGGATGTTTTTATGTTTGTAATCTAGTTTAAACTATAGTCTTAGATTTGGATATAAAATATTCCAAAGGTTAATAAATTATGATTATAAAATAATTATAAAGTCATAAACTTAATATTAATTAGTTGGGGGGAGTGAGCAACATATTTGACGTGAATTCAGTACAGTTATAATCTTGCAGAGGAGAGTAAACATTTCATCGAAGGTTAGCATTCTTTTCAAATGATGCTTAACACTTCGAAGACCATTCTCCCGAATTCAACCAAAATTAGGGTTGTATGTCAGATTCAAATTCTATTTAATTCCTCTTGAAACCAGATTGGAGGTCAAGTCATTTGAGTTTGTGTATAAGAAGAATATTTGTAGGCTCCAGTCAAAAAACGAACGACTCCTATGAAATTTGTTTGAAATCTTTCAATAATTTCATAAAATAATGGTTTACAGGATTTTTCATTTGTGACTAATAAAACATTTTTATTTTTAAATTATGACCAATCTTTTATATCACCGGGCCTAGAATATGGCCAAAACGCAAAATTTTAAAAGAGCCAACAGGGACCCGACTTTCAGATGGAAAAAGGCCACGTGATGCACAGTTAGCAGAATTGTCTCAAAAGTTTTTAATAAATAAGAGGATATATAACCCATGAAAGCACAATTTGTTAAGTCAAAAAATTTGTCAAATTTAAAGGAAAAAGTTGAACTAATATTGTTCATAAGTTTTGCCAGCAACTGCTCCACATATTAATAATTATAGTCGAGGAATAGAGAGAGGGGATTGTAAAGGAGAAACTTTTGACTCTGAAAATTAGTAAAAATGAATTATAAACACTGGAGTTATCATGACACACAAGATAAACAACTCTCCCATAATCAGACTGGCATCTGAAACAAAACAAGATATTTCCAAAGAATTAAGTCCATTTAATTCCTTGGCAAATCTTCTCCGTTTTTTAGCATTATGTTCTGGCACATTATTATCCCAATCAATTTTCTCTCTCTAGAGATCCTGCATAATAACATAATTACTTTGGCCGAAAAAACTATCGGAGAAAGCAATCCAAGTGGACCATATATTTTGGCAATATGAGACAAAATTAACCATATTGTTAAGTGCAAATTTATTGGTGAAATTAAATAATAGAAAACTTTTTTTTTAGGATTCCATTTTAAGCCCAATAATTTTACACTAAAATTAGTTTCATTATGAAAAAACTTTCCTATCTTTTTGGGGAATATTAGAAATTATTTCTTCTGAATTAGAAAAGAAGTCGATATTTTTAATTCAAAGCCTCCCAAAGCAAATAAATTAATAAGCTGCCTCTGCAAGTTTTAGCTTCTAAAAGAAATCAGCTGTAGCTAAAATATCATGTAATATATGTTTGATTTAAAATAGCATTAGTTGCCAAAGGAATTGTTTGCCTTCATTCTTACAAGTTGCAACAATGTTCTTGCTAAAAAAGGTGACGTAGCTAAACCATATGTTACTGTATTTAATTCATTCCTATTCAATTATAGGTCCTCCTGGGTATTCTTACCACAAAATATGTTGATAACTTTTGTGTTTATTAAAATATTTGTAAACATTTTACAAATGTCCGTAGATATGGAGTGAATATGAAAATTTAAGATTATATCAACAATATTATGCTGCAATTTAGGGCCAATTAATAAAAAAATAATTTAAAGAAATATTAATATTCGTTTTAGCTTCGAAAATAACCCTAAATTTATGTTTCGAAATACAATAATAAGGAATAAAATAATCATCTGTTAAAGAGGAAGAAGTTACCTTTGTCAATTGACCTAAATATTCATATTCCTTCATAAAATGATAATAGCTCGTCGAGAGTTCTGGCTGCTGAGAGAGGCGAGATTTAAGAGATTTTAATCTTTTTAAAGCAATTGAATGAGAATCTCCCAGAGATGCACGATCATTCTTAAAGAACAATGAAACAACAAATTTACCATCCTGCTATGATGTATGATGAGATTTAAATAATCCAGGACAATATTCATCCTCAGGACATTTTTCTATCACGATAGAGAATTCCTCTATTTCTCAGGATTTATTCAAGTTGGTTAACATTGTAGACGGAAGATAGACTTGTTAACAAGAGGATGCTGAATATTTAAACTCGGTTTAAATTGGCAAGTAACAATTCCTTAAATTTAAAATTAAATTAAAATTTTTGTTCACCCAAACCCATTGCTGAAATGTTGCATTTATTTTGTTTTAATCGAAAACGTTGAACACAATTAGAAGAAATAAAAGGGCTCTGGGCTTTTGAATCAATTAAAATCCTTGTTGAAAATGATTAAATGAGTCTTTCATAAACACACCTGTGGTACTTAAAATAACAGTTTCCTCTGAAGAAAAAAAATTAGCACCAAGTACAGTTATATTTACGCTAGAATTTTTACTGGTATCTATGGGCTTTCACTTATCTAATGAAGTCTTAGAAAGGTTCAAGCCAATTACTTCAGTGGTTTCTGTATTGTTGATTTTTAGAAAAAAAATTAAAAGTGAAAGAAGTATGATAATGTTGCCCACATTCGAAACAAGAATTTTTAATTTTAGAAAGAGGTAAAAGATACTTAAAAGATGGTTTACACAGTTGAAACACCTTTTATTTTGTTTTAATTTTTCGTTTCTTTGATAAGGAGAAAGAGATAGATATTTTAAACATTTTAAAATAGAATGATTGTTTATATAAAAAACAAGACAAATTATCAACCTTTGCACTTGGCAAAAAACTATTTTTTTCATTTTAAAGGCCTATCTGTTCTAGATAATGAAATCTCAAATACTTTTGTTTAATCTTGTATAAATTTTATTAAGTGATTAAAATTAGATTACTCCTCATTAACAACATGCATTTCGAATAATTCTCCATTCTCCAGCATTTAAATCTTATTTATCTAAGGCTAAGTTTAAAATAATAAAATCAGCTAAATCTTTTATTTCTAAATTTTTCAAGTCTAAAGTGGATGAAAATTATCCAAAAAATTCTACAAAGCGATACTCGATTCGTTAGAAATTTGCTTAACATCGATTAATTTTCTAAAATAAGAATTTATTAATCGTCTTTTATTATGAAATCTATCTATAAAGGCATTCCATATGATAGGAAAATTTTTCTCAGGAGGAAGTTTTGTTGCTACTTTTAAAGCTGATTCTTTCAAATACCCAACGAGAATATGATATTTTTTATATTAGCTAAAGATTAATCATTAAGAATAGCTGATTTGAAAGTTTCATAAAATAGGAGCTATTCTTGCTGATCACTCAGGATTTGAATCTTCAGCAACAGTGCATTCATAATTTTATTTTCTGATGAAGGCGAAGGAGCAGGGGTATTCTTCAAATGACTTGTCCCATAATAAAATATATTTCATCATATCCAAAATTGAAGCAAAATTACAAGAATAATCTTGATCTAAATTATTTTTAGCAATTTCTAAATATTTGACTATATTTTCAATTTCACTTTTCAAATCGCTAATATTGAATATTCTGACAAAAATTTCATCAATTTTAGATGGGTTTTTTTATCGAAAATTTAATAAAATCATATACTGATTGTAATCTAATAAATCGAGTTTCCTTTTTAAGTTCCAATTTTTGGACTTTTTCGGACTGGTCAATCAAATGAGATGAGAAGATCTTGGCCCCACATAAACTCACAAAAATGATCCAAAATATCCGGTTCGATTGGTACCATATATCATCGCAAGTTCAAGATTGTAATAAAAAGTTGAATGTATGAAAAAATTAATTTTCTTTGGGTCGATGAGAAGATTAAAAATAATGGAAAAAAGACACTTACTGATCAAGCGCTGCCATCAGACTCGTCATAGCCGTGCAATTAAAAATTATCATTTAAAATCGGACAGATATCATTTGAAAACTTTTGGAAAATATTTTCCATCTATATAGAGATGTTTCGGAAATATCTCCAAAGTTAATTATTTTTAATTAAAATCTAATGACTGACACTCACTGCTTTTATTTCTTATATATCTTATATTTTTGATTTTAGTTTTTAAATATCTGTATATATTTATACCTTTAAGATTTTTGAAAAGATAGTAATCAACTTATTATTAAAAAATGTATTTTCTTGTTTTTTTATTATTATTAAAATATATTTGATACTACCAAAACCGTAAGAGACAGGATAAAATTCTTAGCATTTTATAATAAATAAAGAAACATCTGCGCAAAGCTACATTGCTTCAACAAACTTGAATCTACGCAAGGGCTGTGAAATTGAAAACGAAGAGAGCAATTCCCCCCTGAACGCAAGGGTACTGTATTGGTCGCAACATTTTCAAAATAATAGTATGGATTTATAAATGTTGGTATCGGAATCTAAAGTAAAAATTGTGATATTTGGTAAAAATTCCAAATTTTTTCGGTCATTTTGACCATGTTGCCATGGACCTATTTTAAAATTTTTTGCAGATTTGTACTTTGTATTTGATGGTTTATCCGGATCCAAACTAAAAGATTTATTCGAAAAAAAAATTGTTGACAGACTTATAGACTATAGACAGACAAGACAGAGAAAATCCAATAGTTCGTTGATAAAAAAAAATTGTGGGTCCAGGGGCAGAAGCAAAAGACGGGTCTGTTGTCTGACTGGTTTTTGTATAATATAAGCCTATTATTTCCAATTTAAAATAGATTCACTATGTCTTAGGTAAATTGATGAATTTTGAATTTAATAGCGTGTAAATATCTAAAAATTTGATGTGGTCTCTCATCAGATTTTTTTAATAAGTGAATCTAATCTACAATTTTAGCATTTCTAAATATAAAAAAATTCTATTAGCAACCAAATCTTGTTTATTATTCATTTAAATATGTATATTTTTAATTCAATTAATTAAAATATAGTATAGGACAACTAAATCGAACATCACGAATAATGAGCCATTTCTTTGGACCCAGTATGTTTGAATCTTCTCCAGTGAACTTTCAAATATTGAACACCTCTATAAAGGGAACAAATTTTTAAGTTTCTAGGGGGCTCAGTATATAGAAGTTCTTATTTGGTCCAAACCTAGCAGAATGCGTTATTACTGGGGAGACTTAGCGGTTTTATAGTTGTTATTATGGTTGGGTGGCGCCATTCATTTCCAGACAGACAACGTCGCTGGCCAAAGCAATTCAATTCAATTCAAAAAACGTTTATTTATAATTATTATACAATTAAATAAACAAAAGTGAAAGTCTTGCAATGAATCAAACAAGGCTACTTAAAAACAAAGGATAATATCAAGGATATAACAGTACCATACAGGGGCGGTCTCAGGATTTTGGATTGAGACTCCAAAAGGCTGCCCTTGGGACCACCACCACTGGTCTTATACAATTAAAATTATAATCGATTTAACAGATTAATGCTGGTGGGTTTTGACTTCGTATGGGACTCTGTAAGATAAAAGTAAATAAAAAATCTGGTGAGAAAAACGCACAACACACAAATTTCTCTTTCTTGAGGTAAGAAAAGCTGAGTAATGTGTTGTCTCACCAGATTTTTTGGGCCGGGTTACCTAGATAGTCTTTCTCTAATTCATCGCTTAAAAGGACAGCCAATTTAACCATTATCGTTAAAGTATTCTAGTTTAAGAGAAAATAACAAAAACCCCAAAAATGTACAAGAGTAAAGTTGCCCCCAAATAATTTTGGGGAGGATAAGAGTTAATAAATTAATAAATAATTTATTAATAAATTTCACATATCATCTAATAAATAATTGTTTGATGAATTTTAAACAAAATAGAGCGAATTTTGGGAAAAAAAATTTAAAAAATACCTCAATAAAGTACTAGCACCCGTTGGCTGATTTTATTCAAATGCTTCCAGGTGAAAGCGGTCAGGGTATCTAGCTAAATATATAGTTTTAACCTAGTATGTTTTTTCATTTTTGAGAAATTTTGTTCATAGATAGATGGACACACAAATAGACAGACAGACTATTTTTTAGACTCAGGCGACTTTTTTGCAATTGCAATACTCTCTCACTATATATTTCATATATAAATAAGAGAAAGTAAAAAATTTCGTAAGTAAAGAGATTCCATGGATTTATACAATATTAACAACTAGTGAAAAAGTTCTGAACCTCTTAAAAATATTTTTATTTTCCAAAGATGATCATAAATATTGCACTGCAAATTTATATTATTCACTTCAGTCGGAGAGACGAAAAGTCCAGCCATTCCAGAAATTTTTCTATATACATGTCTGTTTTAGTCTTTTTTTAAATTATATATAATTTCTATACTAATGAAGTGATGAAGGGCTT
Source organism: Anisolabis maritima (assembly GCA_010014785.2). Classification (NCBI taxonomy): domain Eukaryota; kingdom Metazoa; phylum Arthropoda; class Insecta; order Dermaptera; family Anisolabididae; genus Anisolabis; species Anisolabis maritima. The sequence continues at coordinate 14,957 of JAAAKE020122040.1, forward strand.
TCTCCTTTAACAAAAGACCTAAGTCCTCTAATATACCACATTCTATTTTTATTAGTTGAAGGAGGGCACAGGGAACCAAAATAAAATAATCCCAGTCATCAGGGACGTGACGAATCATTTATTGGTGAACCATCTTCAGTCCTTTGAACTTATTTATAAGTAACAACATCTAATGAATTCACTGAACTTTTCTTTCTTCCTATTCTTATAAAAGTGCATCGTTAAACTGCTTCCGCTGATGAAATAACAGTTTTATTTTTTTACTTTTTCTTATCTATATATATATATATGGAATAATGTTTTCCCAGGTTGGCCCGCGTTGATTGTTGAGATTAACTCGACGTTTCGGCTCTCCTTTTGGAGCCATTTTCAAGAG
>JAAAKE020122051.1:0-15332 GCA_010014785.2 Anisolabis maritima
GAACCATTTTGTATTTAGCAAAGGGAGAGATCTTTTGATTTTTCAGATGTAACTTCAAATGAAGTACTCATGTATATGGGACGATTTGTAGTATAAAGTGTTGTCATCGGAGCCCTGAGGAAGGTTTGAAGAGGTCAGTCAGTCAGCTAGTGATTGCCGGGAGGAATTGTTAAATGTTTTATGAGACATAAACTTTATATCCGGGGTGTCCAACCTTTCAGCTTGCCTGGGCTGGAAGAAGACGAATTGTTTTGGGCCACGCATAAAATACACTAGCGAACATGCATAAAACGGTTTGCTTTAAGTTGAGATTGCCATAGTTTCAGTTTCATTTCTAACGCGGTTTGAAACATTGCGTTGATCATTTGGTTTTCACCCTGAAGTCGTAAATTTCAAATCGCAGTTTTCATCATCTATAAGTTCTCTTCTGTTTTTGATTTCATTTCGCAAATCCATCTCACTTCTGAAAAGTAAATGATGTCTCCATAATTCCTGGAATTGGAGATGAATAAATCTCTTGGTCCTTTTGAAATTAATTTCCAGTCTTAACATTATCCATCTTTAAAGTTTTTGCGCATAAATAAAAAAAAAATAATAAATTTAAAGCATATTCAAAGTTTATTATTAACGGTATATTTAGTAGATCTTGCAGAGTTTCAGTTTACGTTTTTTGTTGGACAAGCCTGCTTTAAACAATCAATACGACAATGATTGCCCACGGGGTGATTGTTAATTACATATATAGGATAATTAATGCCTAATTAGGCTAGTAGGAAGGAAATAATAAATATGCAAAAAGTAAAAAAAAGAGTCAATTTGCCATTTGCAATGAAATGGCTTTTTTGGGACCAATCTCGTTTTTTTATTTATTTTTTTTTTATTTTTTTTTTTTTTTTTTTTTTTTTTTTTTTTGTTGATTCAGGTTATTTACACAAATTCCAAAATTAATATTGCTTTTTTTTATTCGTCCGTTATATTTATTTGCAAATGCGAGAGAGAAAGAGAGAAATTGCAATTAAAGGCATATTTGTTTGCAAAATGGCTTTGATGTCTTTTCTTTTTGAATTTTGCAAATATCATTCCAGTTGATTATTATGAATTTTTTTTTAAATACAAATTCTTCTAATATGAAAAACGAATTTATCTTTTTTTTGTCTCCAAAAGTTATTAGGAAAATCGAAAGTTGGGTGATGTGCTCCGTCATACTAGTTTATTTATTATTGAAATCATTTTCAATGGATTATTCATTGTATATTTAGGGCTTTGAATATCGATTTTAAATAAAATACAATTATAATAAATAAATGGATTTGGAAAATGCAGGATATTTAAACTATTAATAAAGGAAGAGCGTTGACCATTAATTCAATTTAAATTAAATAATAAATTTAAGCGTATTTAGGGAGGTGGGGGGGGGGGGGGGTGATTTTTTTACCCGAAAAGTAAAATTAAACATAAACTTAAATTTCAAAATTTGAATCTAACTGGAATATTCTGGGCTGTGTATTTTATGGACGTAGGGAGAAAAACCATAAGTCGCCTCACGTATTTTATTACGACGCACATGACGTGCATCATCATCAGTGCCGCTAGGAAAACGGCTTTATCCAAAGTTTGAAATATGAAGCATTCGGTAGAAGTAGGGAAATAGAGAGGCCGTGACTATATAGCTGCCTTCCTGCGTTTTTAGTCGATCCATACTTCCCTAATAAATTTCAGCATTTGGCTGATTCAGAACTGAAGGCATTCCAAAGAACGAGCCTTTGAAAGGAACGAAGAACTAAAACAAAACAACCGTTCTCAACAGTTAGCATTGAAATATGGTAGAGGAGAAAATGTTCAACACTCCAATAAAATTTTTTCTATTAAAAAAAATTTGAATAAAAAATGAAACAGCCTTTCTGAACAAAAATGAGCGATAAATTTATTTAAATCATATTGGCTCATATTCTCAATGACAAAAAAAATTATTTTGCCAACATGTTAAGAATTTAATTCACAGTTAACCCACTGCGTTTCAATGCAATAAAAAAGCAAGTTAAGCAAGGCCAAGCACTGCTGGACCTGGACTGATAGACAAGAGTGTAGAATCGACACGACATTTTTCCTCACTAATATAGTGTATATATAAAGTCAAAATGGCCTCAGTAGTCGAAATTGACTAAAAAAATTAAATTAAAAATTTTTAAATCTTTATGGGTTGTTTGTTGCCGAAAATCATTATGAATGAATACAAAATTATACAAAAAATAATCTCGTTCCCCAAGGATGGTCCACTCGTTGAGTTCTCAAAATCTATTATTTAAATACATTGAATTAATTTTCTTATTTAAATGAATAAATTTAATTAATATATAAATGAAACGTTCTTTTTAAATGTGCTCTCGCCAGACAGTGGATGGCAAATTGCATTTTTTTTTCTTTGATATTTATTAGCGAATAAAATTTCCATCACCACTACTCCAAATTGTTTTTGATTTAAAAATACATGTCGCAACGTAATACGATAATAGTCCCTCTCCCCTCCCTTCCCTGTGAAGGTGCTACGTAATCCATCTATCCTAACAAATTCAATGAATCAGCACTTAAATTTTAGATAACGATCATCATCATAACTATGAGATCGTTTAATGTTTACGATCATCCCAAACGCCCCTCTGAAAAAATACAAGTCTTTTGATATCACAGCAAAAAAGAATCTGGTGTGAAGGCCGCACATCTCACAACTTTCTCTTACCTAAGATAAAGTAAATGTTTTTTGCCTAGGGCCTCCTTGGAGCCGATTCACAATTTTTAATTTTAGAGAGTTTTCGTTTGTGTGTATTAATCAATTATTAAAATTATAAAAAATCAATTAAATCTCATTTATTATCAAACATAAGAATTACAAATATTTATATTATGTTACCATGGCAACGGGTCTTTCTAACTTTTTTTCTATAGAATACTTATAATTCTAAATTGAGGGTCTCACACTATTTTAAGATGGAAAATGAATAATTAATCTTAAATCTAAAGCTCATCCTCTTTATTATATGTACAGCTAATTTTAATCTGCATCGTTAGAATAGTTGAAGAGAATGTGTGTCCCAGACAATTTTGGGGGTTTATACATTTCAAAGATGATCTAATAGATATATAATTGATTTATGAATTTGGAGAAAATAAAAAAAAACTAAAAGAATACATCTGTAAAATATTAGTACTCTTTGGCTAATTTTATTGAAAATCTTTGAGGTGCATGCGTCGAGGGTACCTAGCTTAAATATTCAGTTTTTTTTCGTTTTTCACAAATATTGTTCACGCACACACAGAAACACAGATAATTTTTTTTAGAATCAGAGAACCTCAAAACGTGTATTTCAGTTGAAATCTCGACATTGATTTTTTTTTGCGATCGCAATACTTTCTCACTATATATTTCATATAGGTAAAAGAAAGTAAGTAAAGTCTTATTTAAAATGCACTAAAAAGATCAAAATTTCTGTTCATGCTCTGTGATTGATTTATTCCCATAAATGAAATTATATTTAAAGTTTCATTGAGCGCCCTTTTGCTTTTATCCAAAAGTTATATTTCTCTTTTTAGTGGGATTCAACGTTTTTACTTTCTCTTACCAAGACTAATAATAATATTCAGTGACAAAGGATTGCGATAGCAAAAAAATCGATGTCGAGATTTCAACTTAAATAGAATACATGTTTTGAAGTCCCATGAATTTCACTTGAGTGTGTGTGCGTGTGTGTGTGTGTGTGTGTGTGAACAAGATTTCTCAAAACGAAAAAAAAAATTGAAATATGAGTTTTTTGCTGACCTTAATGTAAAAAAATACATAATGACTCTGACAATTGTTGGAGTTAGTAAAATAATATTCAGATCTGTGATGAGTGAGACCGAAAAGTCTTTATGTTTAAGGGCCTTCAACGCAAATTTTCTAAATAAAGGAGTTATGGCTGATCATATTAATTAGAGATTAGACAGCATAGAGAGAGATTCTTTTTTTCAGGACTGTATCGTTTCTTTAGTTGCATCTTCTCGGACGGAGGAATGTCTCCATGCCCATCTCTTACTCGGTTATCAGAAAGAATGGAAATTTCCAAACAATCTTTCACACAACGCATAAAAAGGAAAGCATCGATGCATGAATATGGTTTCTCTCTCGTGACGTAATCAATGAGCTGATAAAAGGTTAACACACACTTTGTTCTTATTTCGACAGGGGGGGGGGGAGGGGATGTCAGATGGAACAATGAGCTTTGTGAATTTGTTTAATTTCGTAAGAGAAATATTGTTGCCAAAAACAAATCAGAATAATAATAGCGGGTTGTCAGAAGAAGAATTTATTTACCTTAAGTTATTTGTTTTTGTATCTCTCTCTCTCTCTCTCTCTTCTTCCTTTATTTATTTATTCATTCAGTAAATTCGCGTGTCAAGTTGATGCGGTTGACATTTCTAATCAATAATTCTTTACATTCCCTTGAAGGATCATCTCTTTCTGTTCTCTGAAGGACATAAGAACGAATCGAATGCATCAGCTGGCAAATCCTCCCATTAGTTCTTCCTCTTGCAATACAGAGCTCTAGCTATTTTAGGAACATCTGGAATTAGTGAAAATGCTCACTCAGAATGACACCTGACTGTGAAAAATTTCACCCGAATCATGCAGCTACTAGAATTTTCTAATAAAGCGCAATGGATTTAAATAATAAAATTCAATGGTTTTTATTTAGGACTTAGCCTTCAACCGAAATATATTTTCTCGGTCCACATCTGTGATCAGATTTAGATGACAATCAATTCACTCGTGCAATTTGACAATCAAAGCCATTCATTAGTCAACTTCCAATAATAAGAAGTAAGTTTGGAATCTTAACTAATGGGTGCCTTGTTCTGGACCGTTCCTAGTACATCTTAAATCATAGTTCCAGATTACTGAGTTTAATTGCTCTTGATCACTTATCTATTCACTTACCTAGTTTTTGCATGCCATGTCTTCAGCTGGAAATAAGACTAAAGAGAATAATACTTCTGTCTCAGCATAAATAAAATAAATTATTAGAAATCCTAGACTCAACTTCGATGTCTTCATAAAGAGGAAAAAATACAACGTTCAAAATAGACAAGGATGCAAAACTTTCACGTAATTATTATAATTTATATAGCTATATTTTAAAAATCAAAATATGGAAAGTTGGTCACTTTCAGAAGGAATCATCCTCGGAGGAGAATTATCAATTCTTGTCCCAATGTTGACCTCAATCTTCCCATATTATTATTAGAATTCAAATTCACGTGGATTTTTTTTTTTTTTTTTGGCACATTTACTCTCAAGGCTTAAAGTTTCTCGAGCCCTAATGACCCTTTGAATCGATTTAGGATTGAATCTAAATGGGAATAAAAAAAGAACGAGAAACGATAAAAGAAATGCATTTAAATTCTTATCATTTTGAAATATGTTGAAAAAGAAATATTTAATCAGAAGAATAAAAAAAAATTGAAAGGACAAGAGAGGTAGAAAAATCTCAAGGGCTCTTTTTAAGGATGACCTACGGACAGACGGATTAACTTTGAATACAAGGAGGATGTCATCTGATCGATCTCAGAAGATTAAATTATTTAAGATTGTATATATTCCTTTTTATTTAAATAAATAAAATATTTTTCGATATAGGAACAAAAAAAAAAAAAAGAAAAAAATAACTGGGTCAGAAAAAGAAGACAGATAGAGAGAGAGAAAGAAAGTCACTTGGGGATTATATAATCGTATCGTCTTTGTTTGTTCTAGGAAAGAAAAAATATTTAACAACTTGGTCAAAATTTTTCTAAATATGAGTGAAGTTTGAGAAAAAAAAAGTTGGCAAAAAATCTAAGCACTAAAATGTGATATTTATTTTATGGTTTTAGATCGAAGTTTTAGAAAGATATATATAGAAAAAATTTATGATATTTTAAAAGTTTAGACATTCTGCTATTAAATGGAAAGATGTGGCAATTCCATGTTTTATCTAATATGTACTAATTTATTATGTTGTCGATAGAGAGAAGAATCTGCATTGGGAGAGGAGTTTGGGTGAAAAGAATCAATAGACAAAGCTTTATGATCCAAGAGTTAGAGGTTCACTTCCTGTTATATTATTTTGGCTACCATTTGATTTTAACAAAGTCTAAATTGCCGAAAAGACTTTAAGAAAAAGATCCGTGGAACGCTGTCTAGATATGATAAAGAATCTCTCAGGTTATGGCTAAATGTTGCTGATAGACGCAGGAGAATTCTATGACTTTAGTCCTGAAGAAACTAGTGAAGGAGGTGAAGAAGATCCCTACTATACAGTCATGGTGACCAGGAGGAGGGCGACTCCTGGGTAGGAAGTTTGGAAGTATTTAAGAGGACACGCTGTGGTATTCCTTTTGATTATTTACAAATTATTTCGATCTAGAGTTTAATTTTTCATCCTTTAAAATGATAAATGATCTTTTGGAATTTAAAATACTATATTTCAGTAATTCTCGGAACTGTCGAGAGAGAGAGGACCTCGCTAATGGGGTAGAATGGGAAAATGACAAGTGCGTTCTAATCTTTTTGCTGGCAGAGTTTTAAGTGGGATTAACATTTCTAGGATGCTTGCTAAATAAAATCGTAGAGTTTTCACAGTTCACGGGCTTTGATAGATATTCTTAATATGTAATCCAAAAAGATTTGTTTATATTTCAATAATAATATATTGGTGCTAGTGTATCTATTGACATCTAAATAAATATTTAAAGATTAAGAATTAAAAGTACCTAATAAAACATGACACACGGATAATTTTTTTTAGAATCAGAGAACCTCAAAACGTGTATTTCAGTTGAAATCTCGACATTAATTTTTTTTTGCGATCGCAATACTTTCTCACTATATATTTCATATAGGTAAAAGAAAGTAAGTAAAGTCTTATTTAAAATGCACTAAAAAGATCAAAATTTCTGTTCATGCTCTGTGATTGATTTATTCCCATAAATGAAATTATATTTAAAGTTTCATTGAGCGCCCTTTTGCTTTTATCCAAAAGTTATATTTCTCTTTTTAGTGGGATTCAACGTTTTTACTTTCTCTTACCAAGACTAATAATAATATTCAGTGACAAAGGATTGCGATAGCAAAAAAATCGATGTCGAGATTTCAACTTAAATAGAATACATGTTTTGAAGTCCCATGAATTTCACTTGAGTGTGTGTGCGTGTGTGTGTGTGTGTGTGTGTGAACAAGATTTCTCAAAACGAAAAAAAAAATTGAAATATGAGTTTTTTGCTGACCTTAATGTAAAAAAATACATAATGACTCTGACAATTGTTGGAGTTAGTAAAATAATATTCAGATCTGTGATGAGTGAGACCGAAAAGTCTTTATGTTTAAGGGCCTTCAACGCAAATTTTCTAAATAAAGGAGTTATGGCTGATCATATTAATTAGAGATTAGACAGCATAGAGAGAGATTCTTTTTTTCAGGACTGTATCGTTTCTTTAGTTGCATCTTCTCGGACGGAGGAATGTCTCCATGCCCATCTCTTACTCGGTTATCAGAAAGAATGGAAATTTCCAAACAATCTTTCACACAACGCATAAAAAGGAAAGCATCGATGCATGAATATGGTTTCTCTCTCGTGACGTAATCAATGAGCTGATAAAAGGTTAACACACACTTTGTTCTTATTTCGACAGGGGGGGGGGGAGGGGATGTCAGATGGAACAATGAGCTTTGTGAATTTGTTTAATTTCGTAAGAGAAATATTGTTGCCAAAAACAAATCAGAATAATAATAGCGGGTTGTCAGAAGAAGAATTTATTTACCTTAAGTTATTTGTTTTTGTATCTCTCTCTCTCTCTCTCTCTTCTTCCTTTATTTATTTATTCATTCAGTAAATTCGCGTGTCAAGTTGATGCGGTTGACATTTCTAATCAATAATTCTTTACATTCCCTTGAAGGATCATCTCTTTCTGTTCTCTGAAGGACATAAGAACGAATCGAATGCATCAGCTGGCAAATCCTCCCATTAGTTCTTCCTCTTGCAATACAGAGCTCTAGCTATTTTAGGAACATCTGGAATTAGTGAAAATGCTCACTCAGAATGACACCTGACTGTGAAAAATTTCACCCGAATCATGCAGCTACTAGAATTTTCTAATAAAGCGCAATGGATTTAAATAATAAAATTCAATGGTTTTTATTTAGGACTTAGCCTTCAACCGAAATATATTTTCTCGGTCCACATCTGTGATCAGATTTAGATGACAATCAATTCACTCGTGCAATTTGACAATCAAAGCCATTCATTAGTCAACTTCCAATAATAAGAAGTAAGTTTGGAATCTTAACTAATGGGTGCCTTGTTCTGGACCGTTCCTAGTACATCTTAAATCATAGTTCCAGATTACTGAGTTTAATTGCTCTTGATCACTTATCTATTCACTTACCTAGTTTTTGCATGCCATGTCTTCAGCTGGAAATAAGACTAAAGAGAATAATACTTCTGTCTCAGCATAAATAAAATAAATTATTAGAAATCCTAGACTCAACTTCGATGTCTTCATAAAGAGGAAAAAATACAACGTTCAAAATAGACAAGGATGCAAAACTTTCACGTAATTATTATAATTTATATAGCTATATTTTAAAAATCAAAATATGGAAAGTTGGTCACTTTCAGAAGGAATCATCCTCGGAGGAGAATTATCAATTCTTGTCCCAATGTTGACCTCAATCTTCCCATATTATTATTAGAATTCAAATTCACGTGGATTTTTTTTTTTTTTTTTGGCACATTTACTCTCAAGGCTTAAAGTTTCTCGAGCCCTAATGACCCTTTGAATCGATTTAGGATTGAATCTAAATGGGAATAAAAAAAGAACGAGAAACGATAAAAGAAATGCATTTAAATTCTTATCATTTTGAAATATGTTGAAAAAGAAATATTTAATCAGAAGAATAAAAAAAAATTGAAAGGACAAGAGAGGTAGAAAAATCTCAAGGGCTCTTTTTAAGGATGACCTACGGACAGACGGATTAACTTTGAATACAAGGAGGATGTCATCTGATCGATCTCAGAAGATTAAATTATTTAAGATTGTATATATTCCTTTTTATTTAAATAAATAAAATATTTTTCGATATAGGAACAAAAAAAAAAAAAAGAAAAAAATAACTGGGTCAGAAAAAGAAGACAGATAGAGAGAGAGAAAGAAAGTCACTTGGGGATTATATAATCGTATCGTCTTTGTTTGTTCTAGGAAAGAAAAAATATTTAACAACTTGGTCAAAATTTTTCTAAATATGAGTGAAGTTTGAGAAAAAAAAAGTTGGCAAAAAATCTAAGCACTAAAATGTGATATTTATTTTATGGTTTTAGATCGAAGTTTTAGAAAGATATATATAGAAAAAATTTATGATATTTTAAAAGTTTAGACATTCTGCTATTAAATGGAAAGATGTGGCAATTCCATGTTTTATCTAATATGTACTAATTTATTATGTTGTCGATAGAGAGAAGAATCTGCATTGGGAGAGGAGTTTGGGTGAAAAGAATCAATAGACAAAGCTTTATGATCCAAGAGTTAGAGGTTCACTTCCTGTTATATTATTTTGGCTACCATTTGATTTTAACAAAGTCTAAATTGCCGAAAAGACTTTAAGAAAAAGATCCGTGGAACGCTGTCTAGATATGATAAAGAATCTCTCAGGTTATGGCTAAATGTTGCTGATAGACGCAGGAGAATTCTATGACTTTAGTCCTGAAGAAACTAGTGAAGGAGGTGAAGAAGATCCCTACTATACAGTCATGGTGACCAGGAGGAGGGCGACTCCTGGGTAGGAAGTTTGGAAGTATTTAAGAGGACACGCTGTGGTATTCCTTTTGATTATTTACAAATTATTTCGATCTAGAGTTTAATTTTTCATCCTTTAAAATGATAAATGATCTTTTGGAATTTAAAATACTATATTTCAGTAATTCTCGGAACTGTCGAGAGAGAGAGGACCTCGCTAATGGGGTAGAATGGGAAAATGACAAGTGCGTTCTAATCTTTTTGCTGGCAGAGTTTTAAGTGGGATTAACATTTCTAGGATGCTTGCTAAATAAAATCGTAGAGTTTTCACAGTTCACGGGCTTTGATAGATATTCTTAATATGTAATCCAAAAAGATTTGTTTATATTTCAATAATAATATATTGGTGCTAGTGTATCTATTGACATCTAAATAAATATTTAAAGATTAAGAATTAAAAGTACCTAATAAAATATGAGTTGTGAATCTGGCTTAAATATTATAATAACAATTGTGAAAATTTCACTAAATAGTTTTTTGGACGAGGAGGACACACAAAAAAAAAACGCAGGATCTTAACTTCAAAATATATTTTTTTCTAAAAAAGAAAAATAATTATGTTTAACGAAATAACAGCAAGGCATTAAAGAGTTAATTATTAGTTTATGGCACCCTGAACTATAATTGCGCTTTTTAATTAAATTGGAATAAGATGAGGACGTATTGTAATAATAATAACTCTTGATCTCATTGCCTTTTTTTAGTTCATTCCACTCTTAGAGAGAGAGAGAGAGAGAGAGAGAGAGAGAAAACCATTTTCCCAAGCTCCACTTAATTTTTTTCTAAGCATTCTTTATCTTTTATTCTTTTCATTAATTCTTTTTTTATCAACCTCACTCAGAGAAAGAAGGAATTGCTATCATAGCAAATTTGAGCCCTTCAAAGAATACAATTTGGGAATGGGTATCAGGAGGTGAGGGCGAAAAGAATCTATCTCCAAGATCTATGTTGTTAAGCAATGCCAAGCAGTGCTGAACTCCGGGTTGGTGGTTCGGGGTAAACGACATCATTATTGATTTCTATCCATACAAATCTGCATATTTTTTTTTAGTCATAATTCAACAGCCGAATGTCGTAAAATTAGAAAAAAGTCTTCCTCCTGACCAATTTACTTCAAAATATAAACATAAGATAAGACAACTTTTGGTCCATATCAGTGATTACATTTTTCAGCTTTGTAGGAATTTAATTGTATAATTTTTGAAAAAAAAAAAATGAATTCTTTATGAGCAGGCGACGACACTTTTATTCATTTCTCATTACAAGTCATGATGAGTGTCGTCTTAATAATTCTTATTAATCAATTAGTTCCATTTCAACAGACTCAACAGTGTGTGATTAAAAAGTAAAAGGGAATTTAAATCATTGAAGGTCGACGTCGTCGTTGGGTTGTGATTCGATTAAATCCCAACCGCCGCCATCGCCAACGTCCAATGTTAAATTAAAACATGTAATTGCATTGAGTCGTCACTTAATTGGAATAAAATTGCACCCTCTATTCAAATGGCCATGAAAGAATTAGAGGGGAGGGGCGAATCATTTCACTTTTGCCCGCCATTATTTTGCAGTGGCACTTATCTTAAACGTTCATTGAAATATTGCATAAAAAGAAAAAAGATCAACAATGAAGTTCGAGAACTTCTTATGTTTTCTGGGTTAGAAGTCCGGTCGATGAGAGATTATAATAAATTTTATATTCTATTATCAATCAAGTCGAATTCCAACCCCTCCACATTTGTATGTATTACGTAACCTCTTTTATATTAACAAATTATATAACATAAATAAAATTTTGTTTGGAACTAAAATGAATAAGCCTGAAAGTTGAGCTTTAATTGCGTGGTGAAATAACGTGTTGTTTTTTTTTCAAAAAAGTGATTTATTCACATATTAAGACAACGTTTCGACAAATATTTTTGTTTCATCAGATGTCAATTACCTATATCAATAGAGTGACATCTGAGAGATCTGATGAAACAAAAATATTTGTCGAAACGTTGTCTTAATATGTGAATAAATCACTTTTTTGAAAAAACAACACGTTATTTCACCTCGCAATTAAAACTAATATATTATTATTAATAAACCTCAATATCCCTGATATATCTTAAGTTATTATTAGTTAACCTCACTTAGAAATAAATGTCAAACTCTGTTCGCAGCCTATGAGAACTTCATCATGACACGACATTCAATAGCCTGATCAGGTAGATATTTATCCTTTCTAGATATAATTATAGTTCTTATTCTAATAAATTTATATATAAAAATAAGAACTAAATTTGAAGTTTTTTTTTTTTTTTTTTAAATTTAAGGTGGCCGAGTTTTATTTTTTTGGTTTTTGTGCTTAGGGTTAATTTTATTGTGATAGTACGATGATACCAGAAGCAATGACGCATAATGACCAGTCAATGCGTGAAGACAACGCCTTCTCTGTGCGATTGACCTTGAAATACGCCAGTTGCCTCAGGGATTTAACGCCAGCCTAATTTATTTCTTCATACTCTTGAAAAGTGTGATTAAAAACGCAAATGTGGCCTTAGCTACGTATTCAGAACAGGGAATGGACTAAATTTTATTAATATAAAAAAAAGAGGTTAAATTCCTTAAACTCAAATATCAACGTTAAACTCTTGATTAAGTTAGCCCCCTCGTATCGTAAATATTCTTCTTTTTTGCGCAATAAATTCTGATATAATAATTTATATTATGGTAATATTTAATTTAATGAATATAAGGAGAGGAGAAGGTTTTAATTAATTTCGGTAAGCAGCTGAAGCAATTTAATTTAAAATTAATGAAGCAGGTACGAGGGAGAGAAACGGCAGGTTATATTATTACTTGCATAGTTAACCTCCTGCTTGCTAATTTTCTTAAAACTATTCCATTTCATAGAAAGAAAAAGAACCTCGTAGCCATCCCCTAGGAATGAGGTTAGTGTGTGAGAGGATGGGGGGGGGGGGGTCAACGTGCATGCATGGATTAACTGCGCATATTAATGCATGGGCTCTAAACCAATTATATGCCGCCTAGATAAATAATTCGATGGATTGAATGAATTATGACGTCATACACATCGGACGCCATTGAAAACAAATGAGATCATTATTTACAGGCGAAAAAGAAAAATGTGAAAAAAAAAACGAATCAAGTAATTGGAGACGACATGGAAATTTATTATAATCATTAAAAGTATTTATTTATTATTTTATGCTCTTTTATTCATTCTGCGCCTTTGCATGTGTGTGTGTTCAAAATATAGAACAAAAAATTCTAGAAAAATGCAAATTTAAACATATTCTTAAGCCTAACATGAGTATGTGGCCACAAAGTTTTGACCCAAAGCAATCCACTTAAATTACTGAAGTAATTTTTTAGTTTTTTAGATTTTCCCAAAATTTCTCAAATGATATTCTTTAAATTTTGTAGTTCATTTATAGAATTTAATATAAATATGTATATTTTGGTTTAGTGCCTAATATGACATAATTTTATGTACGAACACATTTATTGATGAAATCTAATTCTAAACTGAATGAGGCCATGAGTTAACAAATCCAAACAATCTAGGCTTAAGATCTGGTGTGATTAAACGCACATCACACAACTTTCTCTTATCTAAGTTTAAGAAAGCTGAGTAATGTGCTTTCACACCAGATTTTTTGCCCTGGGCCTCATAAATAGCCTTATTTGGTTAAATAAATGAGAATTTCATAAATATTTTTGGTATTTTGTTTGTATTCCGAAAGATAAAAAAATTTATTTCGTTCGAGAAAGTCTGATAGTAATATTTTAAAAAATTGGAAGATTGTTAATTTATTTTGGCACTTTTAAGAGAATAAAAAAAGAGTGGGGTGCGCCGGGACCAACGAGAAAAGTCTTTAAATTGGGCCATTTTAAGGTGAGAAATGATTAAATACATTTAAAAAAATAATTGTTTTATGAATTTTAATCAAAATCGGTTGAGCGAATTTTGAGGAAATCGACAAAACTAAAAAGAGGACATCAGTAAAGTTCTAGTACTCTTTGGTCGATTTTATTCAAAAAAACGACGAATATAAAATTTCCGCCTCATACGTTCATGCCGTTTTTTTTTTTAGAATCGACATCAATTTTTTTGCATTCCCAAAACTTTCTTACTAAAAGGAAAACACAAGTAAGGTAAGAGAAAGTATAAATTAGTGAAAATATTCCTAGCTTTTAATTCTGATTCTGCTCATTTCCTAAATGATTCTAGACAAAATCCAAATCTTATTATCTGTACAAAAATTCAACTTAGCAAGGGCGGATCCAGAGGGTGAAATTTTATCTAATATTTCATTTGCAAATTTTACATACTTTTATTTCACATTTTTTTCTGAGAATATATGGATATAAAGTAAACATATAATATATATCAATTCCGCACAGCCACCGACCGAGACCAAAGGCTAGAGGTCCTCTTTGTGATCTTTTTAAGGCCCTTTGAATGGGAAACATTATTTCATTTTTTTTTATGAAAAACTGAAAAAGTTGCAAAGATGGCGGTCGAAGCGGTGATCATTTTAGATGCAAACTAAAGCGATTAAAATAATTTTCGACTCAATGAGATAAAATTTTGACCAGTCAATGAATATGATAGCAATTTAGAAATCTCAGTGTATTGAAATTGCGAAAAAGAACAGAGTTATTCGTTCGATTACGATGATGATAGAGTTTCCCTCGAAATGCCATGCCCCATTTATCGTTGATTTGATGCAAAAGGGCTTCCCTTCTCCGATGCGCTGATGTTTAAATCAACAATTTAATTTAATCCTACAATGTATTGAATGGCTATTATGTAGATTTTGTAAGTGCCTGTGTGTGTGTGTGTGTTGTCAGCTCATTGAAGGTTCGATTAGTGTCCGTTCTGGTGCTTTCACTTTAGCTGTGTTGGTAACATCAGAGCAGAGCCAACCTTTGATCAAATCAATACTTGTAGGCCTAGGCACAGCGGCAGGGCTGCCAGCCAGCCAGCGTCAAAAAACACCAACATAAATTATTCATTCAAAAAGATGACGAATTTATAGAAATCGCGTGCTTTCCTTTAATTTTAATTAAGCCCGTTTCCTCCATTAAATATTTCAGTCCTCTCTCTCTTCAAATTAAGATAACTTTATTTTAAATCTCTCCTAAACCAAGGGGAGCACATTCATTCATCTCTATTCGCTTTACCTGCAATTCGACTTGCCGTTTTTTTCAACGAATCTTTTACATTTAGGCAATTCTTGGATATCCTTTTGGAGAATATTTTCAGTCATGAATACCATGGGTGCAGAAATTTACTTGCAAATGACCTAATGACTAACCAACCCACTAATGAATTTTTTGATTAATTGCTCTAAACGGAAACCACGCATGCGTAGCCAAAAAATGAATTAATTGTCCACTGGGTTGCCTACCTTGTAAGCAAAAACTAATTTATGCATCCTATGTTAAGTAAAAATAAATGG